>PVIH01012480.1:0-63430 GCA_004025045.1 Sigmodon hispidus
TGTGTGTGTATGTGTGTGTATGTGTGTGTATTTGTGTGTATGTGTGTGTATGTGTGTGTATTTGTGTGTATGTGTGTGTGTGTATTTGTGTGTATGTGTGTATATGTGTCTGTGTGTGTATGTGTGTATGTGTGTATTTGTGTGTATGTGTGTGTTATGTGTGTGTATTTATGTGTATGTGTGTGTATGTGTGTATGTGTCTGTATGTGTCTGTGTGTATGTGTGTGTGTATGTGTCTGTGTGTGTGTGTATATGTGTGTGTATGTGTCTGTATGTATGTGTATGTGTCTGTATGTGTGTATATGTGTGTATGTGTCTGTATGTATGTGTATGTGTGTATGTGTCTGTGTGTGTATGTGTGTATGTGTGTGTATTTGTGTGTATGTGTGTATGTGTGTGTATGTGTGTGTATTTGTGTGTATGTGTGTATGTGTGTGTATGTGTGTGTATTTGTGTGTATGTGTGTGTATGTGTGTATGTGTGTGTATGTGTCTGTGTGTGTATATGCGTATGTGTGTGTATATGTGTGTGTATTTGTGTGTATGTATGTGTTATGTGTGTGTGTATTTATGTGTATGTGTGTGTATGTGTGTATGTGTTTGTATGTGTCTGTATGTGTGTATGTGTGTGTGTATGTGTCTGTGTGTATGTGTGTATATGTGTGTGTATGTGTCTGTATGTATGTGTATGTGTCTGTATGTGTGTGTATGTGTCTGTATGTGTGTGTGTGTCTGTGTGTGTATGTGTGTATATGTGTGTATGTGTCTGTATGTGTGTGTATATGTGTGTATGTGTGTGTATGTATGTGTATGTGTGTATGTGTCTGTGTGTGTATATGTGTGTATATGTGTGTGTACGTGTGTGTGTGTGTGTGACTGCAGTTACAGGCAGTTGTGACCCACCAGATGTGGGTACTTCGAGACAAACTCTAGTCCTCTGAAAGGGCAGTACACACCATTAACCACTGATCCATCTCAGCCCCTGCTGTAAACTTTTAAGAACAGTTAAGGAGCATGAAGGGGGAAAGTGAGAGTGTAAGAACACACAGTACTGAAAGTGTAGTAGTTATGGAGAACATTCTAGAACTGATAGAAAATCTCCACCTTACAAATCCAACAAGTTCAATGAAACACAATGAACGGTTTAGGAAATTAATAACGATGCACAGGAGCATGAAATTTCAGGTCTTCAACAGCAAAGTCTGAAAGTCCCCTAGAGAAAAGCCAGATCATGTCTCGGTGAGTGGCAGCCTAACTGCCAACTGGCATCTCAGTAGTGACAGCAGAATCCATAAAACAAAAGGGTAAAATGCCTAGTGTGCTGAGGAAAAGTGAAAGACATTCCAAACTGTCAACCTGACATCCTACGCTGATAAAACCATCCTTCGAGAACAATAGTGAGATAAAGACAATTTCAATAAAAGACTAAGAAAAGTTGAGTCACCAAAAGATCCCCACAAAAGAGAATAATCAAACAAATACTTCAAGTGGAAGTAAAATTGTCCTACGTGGTAAAGCTGAGAGACGGGGATGGCGAGGAAAAACATGTTAACACGAGAGGTAGCAGTAACACACACTGCTGACAACCCCAACAGTCACAATAATATCTGATTTGAGACTCAAGAAAGCAGCCAGAAGTACCATACAGATGACAAAAACATGTTAGGGGCAAGAAGTTAACGGCATTGAAGCATTCTGGAACCCTTGTATTGTCTAATTAGTTAGGACGATTAACATGCTGACCGACTGTAACTTGCTAAAGAAAGATGCTAAAGAAATAGACAAAGATGGTATAGCTTTTTCCCAAGTGTGTTGAGAGAAAAATCATAATAACAATAAGGAGAGAAGATATTAGGTATGGGGGTTGTTGGGTATTATGCAAAGTGAAACAAGCCATTAGCCCATCACGAAATGGCAAATACTAGGGTCTAGGAAAAGAACTCAGTGATTAAATCAGCTTGCTCTGCAGTCCTGAGGACAGGCCCTTGGCTCCCATCTGGTGAAGCAGACATGTCATGCAAGTCTGTGTGTAGCTCCAGACAGGTAAGAGGATGGAGATAGGAGGGTCACTGAGGCTTGATGCCTTCCAGTTTAGCCAAGAAAACTTGAGTTCCAAGTTCAAGGAGAGCCTGTCTTTAAGGAATAGACAAAGATTGATAGAGGAGGACCCTCTATGCCCTCTTCTGGCCTCTGACTATATGTACAGGTGCATATACCCACACATGCTTGTCTACACCCACAGAAACACACAGACACAGAGACATGCACACAAACACAAATAAACAAATCTTAAAAAAAAAAAAAAAAAAAAAAACACTACCGATTCAAATATTGACCTGTTTCCCACTTTCCCCAAGCCAAGTCAACCCTTCATAGTGATGGTGATCTCAATTTTAACTTCCATATTTGTTTGAAAGCCTCCCACAATCACACAAAACAATTTCTGGAAAATATCCAAGGTAATGTTACTACCATCATTGTACAAATACTCTGCATGTGAATTTGCCACTTCTTATATTCTTCACAAACTTGTCAGAAAATGAAGTTTTAAAAGAGGAGAAAACTGGGGGCTGCAGAGATGGCTCAGAGGTTAAGAGCACTGACTGCTCTTCTGGAGGTCATGAGTTCAATTCCCAGCAACCACATGGTGGCTCACAACCATCTATAATGAGATCTGGTACCCTCTTCTGTATACTGTAAACTTAATAGCAAATAAATAAATTTTTTAAAAAAAAATGGGAGAGAAAACACTATTACTTAACAAGCATGTGTAATGGTGCATTCTTGTCCCAGTTTTTGAGGACAGGAGGATCCTAAGTTCAAGGTCAGCCTCAGTTACATAGCAAATTTACCTGCCCTATGTGAGTCCCTGTTGAGAGAGAGGGAGAGGGGGAGAGAGAGAGAGAGACAGAGAGACAGAGAGACAGAGGACAAAAACTATGATTCTGCTAGACAGAAAGTGGTAGAATGATGGTGATTAGCAGAGGGTGGGCAGAGGGGCGGGGAGAATGATGGTGATTGGCAGAGGGTGGGCAGAGGGGCGGGGAGAATGATGGTGATTGGCAGAGGGTGGGCAGAGGGGCGGGGAGAATGATGGTGATTGGCAGAGGGTGGGCAGAGGGGCGGGGAGAATGATGGTGATTGGCAGAGGGTGGGCAGGGAGGGTGGGAAGTTGTTTAGCGGTTACAAAGTTTCCATACTGGAAGACACAAGCCTGGTAATTAATCTCAGCCACGTCTGTGCAGTTTATACTCGTAGACCCGGTACTTGACAATGATTAAGATGATGTGATGAGGTAATTTTCACTCTCAACTTGGTGGCCTTTGGAGTCGTCTGGGAAACATACCTTTAGGCTTGTCTATGATAGTGTTTCCAAAGACAAGTGCCATATAATCAGAGAACTGAAAATATGCAAGGGTAAAGAATTAAACAACTCAATTACAAACAACAGTATTAAATTTTATTCAGAATTTAAGTCTTTAGGTTGTAGATGTAGCTCAGTGATAATGAGACTCCATTGTGCACAGTGTCCTGGGGTTGAACTTCAGTGCCACAAGACAAATAAATAATATTAAATAAAAATCCAATTATGCACTTGTCAACTAATTAAAATAGAAGAAAATAGAAATGTGGAAATCCACACACTGCTTCTATGAGGGCTGTTCCTTGGGTTCATTCCTACAACATCCTGCAAGCCATATTTTATTTTAAATATTTGTTTACATTGTGTATGAGAGAGAGGGGAGGGGAGAGGGAGAGAGACAGAGAGAGGGAGAGAGAGACATGTGACCCCCTGTGTACTGGCACTGAGCCTGGATCCTCAGGAAGAGCAGCAGACCTCTGAACCACTGAGCCATCTCTCTGGCCCCTGAAGACACTAAATGCATCAGACTTCACGAATGTTTGGAGAAATGACATGAACTTTTCATTATAGAAATACCAACCGTCTGTGGCCCAATGTGGCACCTCACTGTCCTGCTCCATACATCCTGTGCTGTCCACTTGAACTCAAGGCCTTTAATTCTTCCTGCCCATGGGTCAAGCAATTTGACTTTCTCCAAACGCCACCTTCTCATCTTAGACATGCATGTGTATCCTCACGCATGCAAACATGCACACGCATACGTTCGTATGTGCCCTCATGCATGCAAACATACACACATATACATTCATATGTGCCCTCAGGCATGCAAACATGTACACACAAAGAGTAAATAACAATTGGTCTCTGTTTCACTCCTTGCTGTCAGAGTTTAGGTTGAAACCAAGAGCAAGTGGCATGCACAGCTAAGCGGTCCTGGTCAAAGTGTGGTCCCATCCAATATCACTCTCAGCCCAGGTCTGTCCTGGACGATGGTCGGAAAAGTTGTCAGACCTGAGAAATAGCCTTCTCTCTGTCTGGTTAGAGGCTGCAACTTTTTCCTCTACCAGCATGCGAGTTCTAGGGAATTCCAATTCCTGGTGACCATTGTCTCTATAATCTACCAGCCTAAGGGAAGGACACACATCTTGTCACCTTTAGCTCAGGGGACTGGAGAGATGGAGCAGCTGTTAAAGTTGCTCACTGCTCTTTCCCAGTGTTTCTACCCCTAGTCTTGGGGCTCACAGCCCTTATAATTCTGGCTCCCGGGACTCTGACTTCCTTTGCTGGCCTCCCTGGGCACTGCACTTATATCCATACACAGGCAAATATACATCATTATAAAATAGCACAAATAAATGTTATTTTTTTTATGGAGGCATTACCTTTCAAGTAACTCTAACTTGTATCAGACTGACATAAAACTAACCAGCACAATCTGGGTGGTGGTGATATAATCCTTAAATCCCAGTTGTTGGGAGACAAAGATAGGTGGATCTCTGAGTTCGAGGCCAGCCTGATCTACATAGTGAGTTCCAGCATAGCCAGGGCTACACAAAGAAATCCTGTCTTAGAGAGAGAGAGAGAGAGAGAGAGAGAGAGAGAGAGAGAGAGAGAGAGAGAGAGAGAGAGAGAGAGAGAGACTATTTATCTTTATCTTTTAGTAGTTGAAAGATGTTCAGACTCTACTTTTTGTTTTTGTTTTTGTTTTTAGACAATGCCTTTATGTATCCCACAATGGCTCCAAATTCACTGTGTATCAGGGGATTGTCTCTACCTTGGCAATTTTGGGGTTCTTGTCATGCACCACCATGCTTAGTTCTTATGGTGCTAGGGCTTGAACCCAGGACCTTGTGAGTGTTAAGCAAACGCTACAGATTGAGCTGCCAATCCCTAGACTATACCTGCATTTCTTAACTGGTGAAATAAATATGTTGATATCTATTTTGCTACATTATCAGGTGGTTTGCCTAGCACATATGTATATATACATATATATAATTAAACTGCCTTAGTAGATGGCTTGGCTTTTCATCACTCAGTCATCTAGACAATTCTTTTTTTTTCCTTCTTCTTCTTTATTTTATATTTAACAAAAAAACAGTTACATAAATTTAAAATGAGGAAAATTAACAATAACTATAAAGAGGATAAGAATCATAAGCATGGCTTATCAACGGTGGTAATGCAAATAAGATTGCTACACATATATTTACTTTGTGTTCAGCTTTCCCTCTGAAATTTTTTTTCCATCCCTGTATATCCTTATTCAAGGTCCCAATAAATGTTATTTTTAAAAAAGAAAAAAAAAAGAATATCTTTACTCCAGCTTGGATAGTTCGCTCTCTAAGAGGTGTAAGGTGGATTCGAATAGACTGTCAGTTGGCCATAGGTGTATGTGTGCACACATTTGGAGGAGGAGATTCACTTACTGACGTGGGCCTGTGTTGAGGACAGAGGTTGATGTCAGGATCTTTCCTCATTCTCTTCTCCTCATTATTTTCAAGACAGGGTCTCTCACTGAGCATGAAATTCACCAGGAAGACCCAGATGGCTGGCCATTAGCTCCAAGATTCTCCTGTGTTAGCCTTCCTAGGTCTGGGGTTATGGGCAGATGCTGCCATACTCAGCTATTACATGAGTTCTGGAGACAAACCCAGGTTCTCAGGACTTCACAGTAAGCACTTTATCCACTGAGATATCTCTCTGGCAATAGATATAGTTTTAAAACCAAAATATATCTAAAGCCTAAGATTCCTGTTGCAGCGAATGATGCCTGCTATGGCCCGGATGTTTCACCTCACTCTCTGTGGCAGCTGAACAACTCGGCTTTTCTCTCACCCTCCGGTGCCCACTCTCAGGAAGATGTCTCAGTGGCCAGCATCCTTTAACAGAAACTCGGTTTCCAAAACTACCGCTGATCCGACTTGGTACTTAGTTCTCTCGGCTTCCTAATTCAGGAAGTCCTAATGTGAGCAACCATGTGTTTTCATGCCTCCTCTGAGGGGGGCCTCTCATCTGGTGTGTTTTTCTTCAGGAATGTCACTTCCTGACCTGGTGGGCAAATTCTGAAAGGAACTGTCTCCCTTTGACCTGTAATTACATTTCCAAGAAGTCACTCACAAAGCTGGCGGTGGCTTGAAGCTGGCTACAGTGTGACCTTAGTTAGCTCTGTGAGCTGGGGGAGGCTGAGTGGAAGCCACAATAGCCAGCACAGTGAGCCAGAGCTATAGCCATCCTGTCAGGAATGGGTAGTCTAAAGACACACTGTGCCCTTTCTTTGGGCCATTAGACTATTAAAATTTCTCCTGGAATCCCACGCTGGAAGAAGAAAAAAGCTGAAGCCTCATGGCAGGCAGAGGGAGAGCCTGTTCTCCACTAAGAGATGGTACACGGTTTGACAACTTTGTAAGACAGACTGGAGCCCAGTGGTGACGAGTAGGGCTGAAACTGCTTAATTCTGCAACCTTTTGCCTGATATCTAAACCTTAACCTCACATCCGGACTCCAAGATGAACTTGAGAGGTCACTGGGTCTCATTGTGCCTGTTACCAACGTGGCCACTGAATAAATCTCATTCTGCTTTTCAACATCTGTTGTTTGCTTTACCTGGCTTATAGAGTCGAGGGAATGCTCAGTCAGTGAAGCATGAGGACCTGGGTTCAAATCCCCAAGACCCACATAAAAAACCACATGCAGTGACAGGGGTCTGTAACCCCAGCTCTAGGAAGGAGGAAGACAGACAGACCCCCTGGAGTTCACTGGCCAGCTAGTCTAGCTGAATCAATGAAGTCCAGGTTCAGTAAGAGACACTGCTTCAAAATATAAGAGCAACAAAGAAAGATGTCTCGCTTTTCACCAAGATGGTGCCGAAAGCGAAGAAGGAAGCTCCTGCCCCTCCCAAAGCCGAAGCCAAAGCGAAGGCCTTGAAAGCCAAGAAGGCAGTGCTGAAAGGTGCCCACAGCCACAAGAAAAAGAAGATCCGCACGTCACCCACTTTCCAGCGGCCCAGGACCCTTAGGCTCAGGAGGCAGCCCAAATACCCTCGAAAGAGCGCGTCCAGGAGAAACAAGCTTGACCACTATGCCATCATCAAGTTCCCCCGACCAGTGAGTCAGCCATGAAGAAGATAGAAGACAACAACACGCTTGTGTTCATTGTGGATGTCAAGGCCAACAAGCACCAGATCAAACAGGCTGTGAAGAAACTCTATGACACAGATGTGGCCAAAGTCAACACCCTCATAAGGCCTGACGGAGAAAAGAA
Source organism: Sigmodon hispidus (assembly GCA_004025045.1). Taxonomy (NCBI): domain Eukaryota; kingdom Metazoa; phylum Chordata; class Mammalia; order Rodentia; family Cricetidae; genus Sigmodon; species Sigmodon hispidus. The sequence continues at coordinate 7,627 of PVIH01012480.1, forward strand.
GGCATACGTTCGATTGGCTCCTGATTATGATGCTCTGGATGTCAACAACAAAATTTGGATCATCTAAACTCAGTCCAGCAGGCTAATTCTAAATATACTTTTTCCACCATAAAAAAAAAAGAAATATGTCTCTAGCCTCCACACTAAGACACAGGTGAACACTCATCTATCTACACATGTACACACACACACATACACATACACACACTGAAGCCATTCTGAGCCCAGTTTGACATTCTGAGGGCCCAAAAGCTGAGTGTTGTAGATGAAGTGGCATCTGCTCTGTATCCACACCTGGACCACTCATGGCACAGAATTCCCAGATTTTTTAATGGGTGTGCAGGGCATTTGTTTGCACAGAGCAAGGGAAATTGGTTTCCTCTCACAAAGTGCACAAGTCTTCCTGGCTCCTGAAGGCACCATTTTTTTTTTTCTTAATGGTTTAATGGGCCCTGAGTAAACAGTAGGTGAACCCCTGGCTTAAATGGGGAAGTCTGAGCTCCTATAATACAGCCCTGCAGTGCTGATAAGGTGGAGGAGAACCACTGTAAAGCCTCTGAGTCCACAGGATTCCAGAGGGATGAAAGCGCCCTGCACCCTGTCCATTGACATGGGCTTAAAGAAAGATTTTGTTTATGAAAGGAAGAAAATGTCTCTGAAAGCAGGGAATCAGCACAAGCGGTGAGCAGATACAGCAGTGAGGCAGGATGGAGTCACCTGAAATGTGCACCACTACTTGACAATGAAGGACAGCTGAGAACCAAGCTGTGATCTGGAGAAAGCACCCAGGGAGGAAGTGCCTACACCCAGGGTCAGGAGACAATCAAATGCCCTTGGCCACCAACATCTGGTCTTAGGGCAATCCATCTGGGCTGGGTAGTCACTGGCACTTAGACAGATGTGTCCCCACATGCCACACACTCTCCAAGCACTTTTTTTTTCTTCTCCTCTTCCTCCTTTTTCTTCCTCCAATCTATCTCTGAGCCAAGGATGTCCTTCAACCAGTTTATACAGTGCTGGGGATAGAATCAGGGGTCTGCGTGTGCTACTGAGCCACACGCCCACACACTCTAAGCACCATTGGTGATTACTTTAACTAGTTGTCATGATAATCAAACAGGAAGAAAATAATCTGGCTTCTCTTAGAACCTGAGAAAATCTGTGTTGGACATCAGTGAACTTGCCTGCAGAGGCAAACCCAAATGGAGTGGCGTGTTCCAGCCACATCTCTCAGTTACATGGCTTATTTCATTTATGGTACTTAAGTGCGTGGCTTTGTGGTCCTTACAGCAGATGACCTTGGCAATTTCTCCTGCGCCGACTGCATTCTCTCTTTGTTTAATTCTACCTTTCTGGAAGAGGTCAGATCACTGAGGGTAAGGCTCAAACAAAGGTGTGATATCTCAAAAGTCCTTCAGATACCCCAGCCAAGGACTCAGGAAGCAGAATGCTAAGAGCTGAGGAAGGGTGCTCACTGTACACCCTATGGAATGGAGTTGCAGGGGACACCTAGGCCCTCTACACCCTACCCTCCCAAATTGTATCAGTCCCTTGGGTCTCATAGAAGCAAGGTATTTAATCTCTCCATCCCTCAGTTTCCTTATCTAAATGTTTGCTGGGAGACAGGAAAGCCCAAGTTGCCCTCCAACTTGCTATGTAGCTATGTAAAATAACCTTGGATTTGAACTTCCTGCCTTTACCTCCCCAGTGAGGGATTACAGACTATGCCTCAACACCTAATACCCCTCATCTGACATTAAAAATTGCTCCAGCCTCCTGAGGAGGTTGTGAGGGGCAGAGCAGAGGTTTCTTTGGGTTATTTATGACTGCTGAGTTTCTCTTCTTAATCCTTTGACCCTGATGACAGTTTTGCCATCGCATGAAGAGAAGACAAAGCCTTTTCTGATTGAGCCAGCCAGTGTCGAATTCTCCACAGGGGGTCCAAAGCAAGGACAGGCCTCAGCTCTGAGCTTACTCACACATTCTTTAAGCTGCTCTCCGGTGATGGGGCTGATCGGTTCATTGATCTGTTCCAAAGAGAACCGGCTAAAGTGAAATCCTGATGATGACGTCTCTAATTCTTTTTTCACCCTACTGCTGTGGGAAGGGGTTCACATCAGCCACCTTCTCCAACTCTCTATGCCCTCCCTCACACACCCTGAGCCTTTCCCAGTTCACAGAGGAGGAGCTAAAGCGGCTTAGATGAAGGCCAAGAGGAGTGGGATGTGTGGTCACAGAACTCACTTTCCCCCTGGGTGAGAGATCCCAGCACCTGGGGGTCCTTTGGCTAGGGACTCAAAGGCAGTGTCTTGTAGCAGCCTATGTAATTAATCTGAGAGAGGAAGGGCCACTGCTGGGGCTGTGGCATGAGCTGCAGCCTGACACCCCGTTCTTACAGGAGGGAAGGATCTCAGGGCAATCTTGCTCCCAGCCAGGAGACCCTCTTCACTAAGATCCCTTGTAGACTGACCTCCCCAAACTCTTGTTACTTCTTCAGCTGTGATCCCTTTAATGAGACAAATACCTCATTTGCCTGGAGAGCAGCCTACAGAGAGAGCTGCCTGTCTGCTCTCCCAGGGACCTGCCCGCCCCCACCGCACCCAGTACATTCTTTTCCAATCTCATCCTTAAGGAGGACTCTTGTTCACTTGGGGCCAAGCCCCTCATGGGTGTCAGAATATCTCCACATTCCACCCTATCCCTACCTGCTCACACCTGTGGAACTGGTACACAATTCAGCCTTGCCATCCCATTTCCATGAGGGACTGACTGGGTTCCAAACCTCCAACTGAGCCCTAGGAGTAAGCCTGAATTAGGTAAACTGATAAGGTCATGGGGACTGTAGACAGACTAAAGGAGTAAGACAATAAAAAATATCACAAGTTGGAGAGATGGCTCAGTGGTTAAGAGCACTAACTGTTCTTCCAAAGGTCTTGAGTTCAATTCCCAGTAACCACATGATGGTTCACAACCACCTGTAATAAGATCTGATGCCCTTTTTTGGCCTTCAGGGACACATGCAGGCAGAGCATTGTGTACATAATAAATAAGTTATTTTTAAAAAAAATAAAATAATTTTTAAAACATCATTAAGGACTGGGGTGCGGCTCAGTTCATAGGGTTCTTGCTTGGCATGCACAAACCACGGCCAAGTGGCAACACCATACACACTGTGTGATGACGAGTGGACGCAGAGAAAAGAGCATCAGAAACTAACTCATCCTTGGCTGCATAGTGAGTGAGTTCCAGGCCGTCTGGGGATATGTAAGACCATGGTTCCACCGACAAAGCTTGCCTGAATGTTCTTTGACACCATTGAGAGCTGAGGGCCTGTGTCCCTTCTCCTGAGCTATTCCTAGATAAGCTAATGAGAGCACATCGTGATACAACAGTCAGCTCTGGCTGAAGATCCAGCTGAGACTCGCTGCCATAAGCTACCTCGAGTAACCAGCCAGGTGGGTTTTAATTTGCTGCCCCTTGCCTATACACTGTTCCCAGCTGAAACTCCCAGGAGAAGCCCTGGAGGAGAGTTCAGCCATCTCCACCCCAGTTATGCTTGAATCCCTGACCCACACACAGGATCTGTGAGTGTGATAAAATGGTTCGGTAAAGACAGTGAGTTCAAGGTGATTTGTTATGCAAAGCAGCGCAGCGACACGTGATTTCCTCGTGCAGTCGCAGCTAGGATTCCCTTAGCATGGGGAGCGGCACGCGCAGAGAAAACAGACTTAAGGGGAAGCCCTCTTGATCCATCCTCTCCATCCGAGACTTGTTTCTGTACCTGTACATGCCAGGGGCTGAACTCTACTTCCAAAATTAACTTCTCAATTTCTGCTCCTCTCTAAAATAAGAGTTAGGGGGTAATTTCTACTCGATAGAACTATTGGGAGATTTCAGGAAAGCAAAGGTACAAACACATTCGGGATGATTGGGAAGCCCTTTCTGCTCCTTGACTGTTTTGCCTTCACAGATCCTCTCCAACTCTACCAAACACATCTTCCCAGCCCAAGCCATTAGCTCCAGAGCCTCCTCAGCTGCCTCCTTCCTCCGCAGTTTGCACCTTTCCAATAAAAGCATTGCCTCTTGATTACAGAAGAAAGCTCCACCCTAATTGACTTCCAGGCATTAAAGTTTTACTGAGATGATCTCAGAGGCGCCCCTGGGGAGCAGCAGAAAGTGCCAAGTAGCATTGCTGCCCGTGAGGCCCTGGTGCTGGCAGAGTGCTTCCAAAACCATGGAAGAGTACTTTTTAGGGAGCCAACAGATCAGTTCCAAGTAAAGCAAGCCTTCTCTCCCCTGCCCTAGGCACTGGATGCCTTGTATCTCACTGACCTGTGCTGATGAGGAAAGCTGAACAGAGACATGATAACTTTAGCTGATTTGCTGATCACAATCGCCATGAAACCTGACGGGATGCAGTGGAGTGAAGGGCAGTGTCCGACCCCAGAAGACAGCAAGTACAAACTGTAGGTCTTCTAAGACAGGCAGGTACTCCTCAAGATGAACTGGCCAGAGCCAGGCCTTAGGTGTATGGGGAAAGATAAGCTCTGGGTTGTTCTGTGCACAAGGAGCTGAGGTCCAGCTGTACTAACTCAGAGGACCATGCTCCAAACTTGAGAGGTCAGGCTCACTCCTCCACACCTCTCCCTCCACCCCGAGCTTCTGCATCACACTTCACACCTTGTGTCTGTGGTGATGGCAAAAAGAGCTGAAGATACATTTTTGAAGTTTTTTGTATGTGTACACTCACTCCCTCATCATTCTCGCCCCCTACCCCACTCCACTCCACCAGAGATTAGCCCTGTGATCTCACTCATAATAAACAACTGGTCTACACCAATAAGCTATATATACCCAGCTACAACCTGATAACTAACTGGATTCCTTTTAAATAGCAAAATTATCCTCACGGTTGCCATACCATACTGAAATGCTTTTGTATCTTTAATCTCAGCCCTTTTCTTTTTTCTTTTTTTAAATATTTATTTATTATGAATACAGTTTACAGAAGAGGGTGCCAGATCTCATCATAGATGGTTGTGAGCCACCATGTGGTTTTGCTGGGAATTGAACTCAGGACCTTTGGAAGAACAGTCAGAGCTCTTAACCTCTGAGCCATCTCTCCAGCCCCTCAGTCCTTTTCTATTGCATCCGTTCAGTGTGTGTTTGTATGTGTACATGGTTGCTCGTTCGTGTGTGCCTGTGGAGGTCAGAGGACAATTGTGGGAGTTGGCTCTCTCCTCCCATATAGCCCTGCCATTTGAACTCAAGTTATCAGGCTTGGTGGCGAATGTCTTGACCTACAAAAACCACCTCACCAGCCCAACTTCAGTCCTTCAAAACATTTTATTATAGTGGTTCATTTGTGTGTGTGTGTGTGTGTGTGTGCTGTGTAGGGGGGGTGGCGTGCATAACACACCATGAGTGTGGAGATCACAGAACAACTTGATTCTCTCCTTCTACCCCATGGGTCCTAGGAATCTAACTTAGGTTATCAGTCATGGTGGAAGATACCTTTACACCTGAGCTGACTCCCTGGCCCCTTAATCCTTTCGTGTTCTGTTTTGTTTGTGATTGGGTTTGTTTGTTTGTTTGTTTGTTTGTTGAGACAGGATCTCACGTATCCCAGACTGGACTCAATATATAGCTGAGAATGATTTTCCATTCCTGATCCTCCAACCTCTACCTCCCAAGCCCTGGGATTACAGGCAAATACTATCACTCCCCCAGAGTGGCGTGGTTCTATGTTCCCTATAGGGAATCAATGAACGGATTAGGTGGGTAATTTACCAAACATCCCATCTCCCGGCTGGGCCTAAATCTAACCTGGTCCTTTTCTCTCAGGACTTAAGGACACGCAGGATTGCACTGGTTCCTTTTCTGCTGTCCACACTGGCCTTTTGCTGTGTCACCCGGGGTTCCTTCCCCTTCCTCCTTCCCTGTCACCCTCACTCATCAGCTCCATCCCCAATTCTCAGGAGTTGTGCCCCTGTGTGGATTCAGCAAGGTCTGGGGCACTGGTCTCTTTTGTGTCACAGGGAGAAGAAGGTGGAAAATTTGACCCCCTCCAGGCTCTGCTGTGATACTCAAAGGAGTGGACTTAGTGATTTTAAACCAAAATTATAATCTCCACAATACACACAACATGCCCAGCCAGGGCACTTCCATGCCTAGTGGGCCCTAAATGCTCCAATGGCAAAGACTTCAGGCTTAGAGGAAATCTGTTTGATAATAAAATAGGTCCTAGGAAAAAGTTCACTTAAAGCAAATCTACTTAACGGGAAGCAACATTTCACAAAAAGCGGTGAGAATGAGGAAGTAGATGGAGGCTTAATCTTTAAAAAACTGAAACTTATGATTCTTGAGTTATTATACACTTAACCATATTTTTATTATAATTACATCTGGAAATAGTTTTTTAAGGATAGAAAGATGAGTCGAGACTAGTTTGGGTTTACTTTTTTCAGAAAACAACAGAAAACTGCAACATGGCTCACTACAGGGCTGGAGAGCTAGTGAAATGGTTAAAAGGCCACCCTGATCTTGCACAGCATTGGAGTTTGGTTCCCAATGCCCATGGCCACCTGCAATGCCAGCTCCAGGGGATCCAATGCCCCTTCCAGCCTATACTGGCACCAGCATTCACATGCACATACCCACACACAGGCACACACATAAACACGTAACTAAAAATAAAAATAAAATACATTTTTAACAGTTAGCTATGACACACCTATTTGGCCTTCACAGCATGATTTTTAAGAGTTATTTATTTTTATTTTATGCATATATGTTTGAGTATATATATACACATATATGTGTGTGTGTGTCCCATGTGCATGCAATGCCTATAGAAGCCAGAAGGATGTTGGTTCCCTTGGAACTAGAGTTACAGGTGGTTTGAGCTGCCCTGTGGGTGCTGGGAACCACCCTGAGCGTCTTACCCAGCTTCCCACAGCTTTTCAAGAATTTGAAAAACAGCTAGTTCTGCAAAATGATCAAGGGCTTCTCCATCCAGGACCCCTTCCCTTCTGAGCATTCCTGATGTGGCTGCCTGACTTTCTTCAGTTGTAAGCAGACCTTCTGCCAGAGCCTTATTTCCCTGGAGCCTGTCTAATAATTATCACATCATCCCTGAGCCATCGGCCCCACGTCCCTTGGGAAAGTCCTGCATCTGTTGTCACACAAGTGATTTCACTTTGCGGTCGGTTGGCATAGTGATCACGTGAGAAGCCACAGAGAGCTGTGAGTGAAGTCAGCTGTGCAAAGATCTGTTGGAAAGTGACAATTTCACGTGGGCTGACCCCTGCTTCCTGACTTGTAATTATGGGTAGTTTGATAATAAATGTCTAATACTGATGTTTCCCTGTACTCAGAAATGGGAATTAGCATTTCCAGTTCTAGGCGAAAGGGCTCCACGGGGAGAGGTTTGAAGATGGACTACAGGAAGGCATTCCACTCTAGACTTTACTGTAAGGTGGCCCTTCAGGCAGAGTCCTGAGCTTTAAACCCTGGAGCTGTGTCCCACACCTAAAGCTAGGACACTGAGACTGCAAAACAGTGCAAAAATCTGCTTCCTGATACTGCCATCTGCTGAACATAACGTTCCTTACCAACATTGTTACTGTATCCCTAAAGAATGAGAGTGCATGAATGTGACAGGTCTGCAACCTCACTGTAGACAGGCTGTAGGCTTTGTAAGAGCTAAGGCTTCAAATTCCTTCCTCAAGCTGACCTTGAACTCCATACATAGTTGAAGATAGCCTTAAATTTATCATTTCTTCACTTCCCCATGTAATGAGATTACAGATGGGGATTTATGCAGGGCTGGGGTCAAATCCAGGGCTTTGTGTGTGTGTGAGGCAAACACTACCCACTGAGCTGCACCCTCAGCCTCACTTTCTTCTGTTTTATTTTATCTTATTTTATGAATATGGGTGTTTTGCCTGCATGTATGTTGTGAACCATGTGTGTGCCTGACCCCTGTGGGAAACCAGGAGAGAGTATTAGATCCCCTGGAACTGGAATTAGATCATTGTGAGCTGCCATGTAGGTACTGAGAAGTGAACCAGCCAGAGCAACAAGTGCTCCTAACACTTGGTCAGCTCACTCTTCAGAGAAAACTCTTCTTCCAAATCAAGGTCAAGCCAGACAAGGCTTAAACTTGCCTTTAGTTCCAGCACTTGGGAGGCAGAGTTGAGAGGATCTCTGCCAGCCTGGTGTACATAGAGTGTACTGCAATATCAGAGAGAGGAAAAAGACCACAGTCAATTCTTACCCAGCCAACTTCTCAGGCTGAACAGGGTAAGTGCTATCTTCAAGGGTCTTCTGTCTGACTGGTCGCTCCTACAGAATCTCTGTCTGCCATGGCCTGCCTTAAGTATCTTCCCTGCTCAGCTGTTTGCTTCCAGGTTCAACTCTGCATCATAATCCTAGAGTTAGGACTAAAAGTGTGAATGATGGGATTAAAGACATGGATCACCACTCTCTGACCCTTGTGGCTTGACTGTGGGTGATTCTGTTCTCTGATATTCCAGGCTGATTTTATTAAATATACAATATATCATCACAATAATTAGTTCCAAGCCAGTCAAGGCTACACAATGAAGCCATATCTCAAAAATGAACAAAGTCAAATGTCCTATCTAGAGGGCTATTCTCAGTATCTTCAAAGCCATTCTCATTTGTGTGTGATGACATTCTCATCAGTATGTCCATCTGAATGAAATTTTATTGTGTCCCAACTCTACACCTCAAACATTCAATGGTCCATTTTCCCCTCTAGACAACAGAGTCCAGGTCTGACTATCAGGACTTATTCTTAGCATATGTCCCTATTACCTACTGTACTGAGGGTGCTGACTTAACATTCATTGAATGGACAGGTGCACACAGGTGCAGGGTGCACACAGGTGCAGGGTGCACACAGGTGCAGGGTGCATACCTGTAACTCTAGCACTCAGGCTAAGACAGGGAGTTACAAATTCAAAGCTAGCCAGGGATACATGTCAAGACCCTGTCTTTAAAATAATGAACAAGCACCATGGTCATGCCAAAGGGTTCATGATTCATCAAAGTTATATCAACCTTTTGAACTCAATTTTTTTATGAAGTAAAAGCCACGCAACATATTAACCATTTAAATCATTTTAAAATATATAATTCTCTATTTTTATTTAATGGCTTTTAATGCGTTTGAAGTGTCACACAGCATTACCACTACATTAGTCCAAAACGTTTTTTTTCCACTTGGAAAAAAAACAAAAAAACCAAATCCCCGTAACAGTCAGCCTTTGTCTTTTCAATTCCCAGCTCTGGGCAGCAATGAAAAAATCAGTTTGTCTCTATGAATCCTCTCTCTTTTTTAAAAGTGACAGCATTTTTAAATCACCTAATGGCTCCTTGTTTACTGAGTATGTGTGCACGAGCACGTGTGTGCACCACCGTGCTTAGATCAGGGCTTTCGGGAGCCAGTCCTCTGCTTTCACTCTGAGAGGCCAGTGAATCACACTCGGGTGTCGGGCTGGACAGCAAGTGCCTAAACCCACTGAGCCTCCTCATTAGACCTTTCATTTTCTTATTCTCGGTATTTCTCATAAATTAGACTGCACATTACATTGCCTTTTACATTTGGCTATAGACATTTGGTGTGTCCGCTCACTAATTACTTGATGGCCATTTGAGTTGTTTCTTCCTTTTAGCTAAAGTGGATAATAATGCTGAACCTCTAGTGGATAAGTCTTTGTGTGAACATATGCTTGTTTTCTTTAGATAATATGCCTAGAAATGAAGTAGCTATGGTATTTGATAATCCTAGTGTCTTAGTTAGGATTTCTATTGCTAAGATGAATTGGGGAGGAAAGGGTTTATTTGGCTCACACTTGCATATCACTGTTGGTCAGGACAGGAACAGGCATGGCAGGAACCTGGAGGCAGGAGCTACTGCAGAGGCCATGGAGGGTGCTGCTTACTGGCTTGCTTCACACAGCTTGCTCAAACTGCTTTCTTAGAGAATCCAGAACCACTAGCCCAGGATGGCACCACCTACAATGGGCTGGGCCCTCCAACATCAATCACTAATTAAGAAAATGCCCTACAGCTGAGTCTCATAGGGGCATCTTCTCATTTGAGGTCCCACCTTTCAGGTGACGCTAGTTTCCGTCAGCACAACTGACCCTTGTCGACTTGACACACAGACACATCACTACTAAGCCACAACCTTTCCTTTCTTATTTGCCCTGAGATCTCACATTAAAAACAAATAACTTTAAAAGTCTCACAGTCTTTTCAGATTCAAATACATTCAAACCTCAGTTCCTTTAAAATAGCCATTGTCTTTCAAAATTGAAAGTCTTAAGATTCAAAATCCAGACTTTTTTGTTGTAAGAGATATTCCTATATCCTAGGTGTGTGTGTGTGTGTGTGTGTGTACATACACATTTGTTCGTGGCATGCATGTGGAGACCAGAGGACAACTTGAAGGTGTCCAGTCTCTCTCTCCTACCATGTGATACGTCAGCAGCAAGCTTTTGTTTTCAGGGTTAGCAGCCAGGGTCTGTATCCACTGAGAAATTGGCTGGTCCTGATTTTGTGTATTAGTGTTTTGCCTATGGGTATGTATATGTACCACGTGCATGTGTGGTACCTGCAGAGGTCAGAAAGGGGCATTGGATCCCCTAGAAATAAAGTTACAAATGGTTGTGAGCCACCATGTGGCTGCTGGGAACCAAATTCAAATCCCTCAGCAAGAACAACAAGTACTTTTAACCACTGAGCCATCTCTCCAGCCTCCTGCTTTTGAAACAGGATCTTGCTATGTAGCCCAGGCTGACCTGTGACAATCTGAGATCAGAGGCTTACACCACTCACATCTTGCACAAGCATTGTCTCTCCAAGTTACATTTAATTCCCTATCTTATAGATATCTTGTAATTTGTTTAGGATTGTCAAAGATAAGCTATGAGATCTGAAGGATGGACTAGAATAAAGTAGAATGGGAATGTCACCTAGTGAGAGAACACCCATCTCACTGCACAAAGTCCTAACCTAAAAAAAGTGATGATAAGAGATCCCACTATGGGGCTGGGGACATGGCTCAGAGCACACAGGGGGCTGGGGACATGGCTCAGAGGACACAATGGGCTGGGGACATGGCTCAGAGGACACAAGGGGCTGGGGACATGGCTCAGAGGGCACAGGGGGCTGGGGACATGGCTCAGAGGACACAGGGGGCTGGGGACATGACTCAGAGGACACAGGGGGCTGGGGACATGGCTCAGAGCACACAGGGGGCTGGGAGAGTGGCTCCAGTGATTAGGACCACTTGTTGGTCTTGACTTCTTTTGCAGAAGAACCAAGTTCAGTTCCCAGCACCCATTTCAGATGGTTCACAACCTAACTCCAGCTCCAGGGGATTCCATGCACTGTTGTGGGCCTCCAAGGTCACTCACATCAGCACATGTCCCTTCCCATATGTACATATATAATTAAGACTTTGGATAGAGGTTGACACAACATATTTTAGGAGATAGCGCCTTAATTTTTCATGCAGACTGCCATCACAGGGAGGCTGAGATTTCAGATTCTTTTTGACAGTTGGGAGGTGATAATACATGCCTTTCATCTGAATGAATGTACAGGAACAGAAGTGGGATGCTTAGGCAGGGTGTGTGTGGTTTGGAGAGAAAAGCCCTACTGTTCATGTGAGAACTCTCACGCCCACAGGAAGCGGGGACAGCAGATCGATGCCCCTTGAGCCTCTGATTAAGCATAGCCCTTGGTCTCAGCTTCCTGTGGGACAGGAGAACTCCACTCGCTGTCACTAAGATTACCGTAATGTCCAAAGCTTATTTTGAATTCAACCAATCATATTCTGGACAAGTTAAGGCAGGCTAAGCCAATGCACACAGAAACTTCTCCACCTTCAAAATAGAAATAAGCGAATTTTGGGAAAGGAAAACATGCCTAATTGAGGCTTTGAAACAAATAAATTAAACAATGCAGGGTCCTGTTTTTGAATAAAATCAGTGTGCTGGGTGGGTTTCTCACTGGCGTTCCTTCCCTGCCTTCTGTATTATACTTGAGATGTGGTTTTCTCTTGCCCACCTCTGTGTGGGTCACTGTGCTTAAGTAATAAGCCACAGTGCTCATCATTTACTTTCTCTTTGGCTCATTTCTATAGTTTCTCCTGCAATTATGTTGCTTTACTGAGGATGGCTAAAAATGTACCTGCGGCGAGAACTTGTAAATGCAAGATAAATGCTTGATGAGCTGCAATTAGGGGTTCCCGAAAATAAATACCAGGTGAAGGTTGGCACTGCGAATCTAAGAGCATGAGAGGAGGTGAGGGGCACCACTCCTTTTTTAACAAAGGATCAAAATGAAGGCGATTCATCAGTAATACCACCACTTAGAGATAACTGCCTTTAATAGATGACATCATTAACAGAGGCTACCTCTGCCTTGGCAGACAGATAACTGAAGGGTCCCAGAAAGCATTCGAAGGTACAGAGCACACAAAGCTTCCTGTGTATAGAATCTGTGTTTCAACAGAACAGCTGTGGAGGAACTCAGCCTGTGCTGGAGAAAATGCCAGGACAGAGAGGAAGAGGAAGAAAACCCCCGTGTTCTTCCTTCCTTCATCCTTCAGCTTTACACACACACACATGCTCATAATGTGATTCAGGTGGAGTTAATTTTCATCTCCATCTCACAGGAGTTCCAACACACTACCCACCTCGAGACGAGGAAAGGGCTTTTTGTCTGCTTCAATCAGTCATTGTTCATGGGCTGCCAAGGTCAGAAAGGTAAATAGTACACTGTCCAGGACATCTTCATCTGTGGAAAGGCAACTCCTAAAGCAAGATGAAGTGTGGGGTGCAGCATGAAGCACTTGCTTCACCTCAGGGGTCTGTACACAGAAGCATTAGAAAGTACACGTTCCCTGTTCTCTCTGTTCTTTATGTAAATCCAAATCCAGATTTGCCTTCAGCCGCAGGATTTCCTTCCATATTCTGCCCACTGTGTCAGATAATGGAGCTAACTTGTTCCAGCCCTTGTTATGTCCGAAGTATGTTTCTGAATGGAAACCAAGAGCTCTACCCCTGAGCCACACCCACAGGACTGAGGCTTATGCCCCCCATTTAAATATTGAATTCATAACATCAATATGATGGTAGTAGGGGGCTTTGGGGGGAGCTATTAGGAAGGCAAAAGGTAGATACAGAGAAATGGGTTAATTTAAGTTAAAAGAGCTAGCCAGAAATAGGGCTAAGCTAGGCCGAGCATTTGTAACTATTAAGTCTCTGTTCCTGATCTGGTAACCTAAAGGAGAACGCCTGGCACATTGCCCCAGACTTTTATCCCTCAGTTTGGCCACACTGCAGTTCTGTTCAGTCCTTTTTGTATATTCTACATCTGTTCTTAATTTCCCCAATACATGTGTTTAGTTTTAATAACTATTTTAGCATCTCTGTTTAATTACAGTATCTGTGTCCAGTCTTGGTGGTTTCAACTGAATAATTCATACCATCTCTGTGGGTCATATTTTCTTCCCTCTTTATTTGCCTGGTAACTTCAGACAGGCAGGCAGAAACTGTGAAATTTACTTTGGCGCATGTCAGTGGATATTTCTGTGTTCTTGAAATCCTGGGCTGTGCTCTGGAATAACAATAAGTTACTTGGAAAGAGTTAGTTCCTTTTGGGTCTAGCTTTTCAGTGTGTTCATGTGGAGGAAGCATCATGGATGGGTCCCAGGCCGGCCTTGCATTCACACTATAGCCAAGGACAACCGTAAACTCCTGATCCTACCTCTGCTTGCCAAGTGTTAAATACCAAGTCTGCTTCTATTTATGTTACTATCTATCTGTGTATATACCTAGCTCTCTGTATGTGTGCACACACACACACGTTGCATGGAGTGTACAGAGGACAACTTTTAGGACTCTGTTCTTTTCACCATGTATGTTCCATGGATCAAATGCACACACATATGGTGAGGTCTGAGAGAGAGGGAAGTGAGATAACAACCTGCAGAAGTTGGTTCTTCCTTTTACCTTGTGGGTCCTGAGAATCAACCTCAGTTCATCAGGCGTGATGTCATGTGTTCCAATCTGCAAAGCCATCTGTGGCCTTTTTAAATGTAGGGTCTGGTGATGAAATTCAGGTCCTCATTGTTACAAGGCAAGCAATTTACCAGCTGAACCATCTCCCCAAATATTCCTTCTGGGGTAGGGGGCACAGGTGCAGACTGCCTCTCTCCTCACATTTAGTCTATGGAAAAGTCTCACCAACGTCTTAGTTAGGGTTTCTGTTGCTATGATGAAACACCATCACCAAAGGCAAGTTAAGAAGGAAAGGGTTAATTTAGTTTAACTTCCACATCATAGTCTATCGTTGAAGAGAATCAGGACAGGAACTCAAGCAGAGCTAGAACCTGGAGGCAGCAGCTGATGCAGAGGCTACGAAAGTGTGCTACTTACTGACTTCTTCCTCATGGCTTGCTCAGCCTGCTTTCTAAAAGAACCCGGAACCACCAGCCCAGGATGGCAGCACCCACAATGGGCTGGGCCCTCCCCTGTTATTCACTAATTAAGAAGATGCTTTACAGCCAAATCTTACAGAAGCATTTTCTCCGCTGAATCTCCCTCCTCTCTGATGGCTCTTGCTTGTGTCAAGCTGACGTAAAACCAGCTGGTACCCCAGAGCCTTACTCCAAAACTATGGCGCATGGTCTGTTCCCAGCCTGTCTCAAAGCATCACCAAAGCAGGTTGCTGTGGCCGGCTCATCTCTCACCCTCTAGAATTGAAATCCAAATGCTCACTTACAAGCTCTCAGAGTAGTCTCACTAAAGACCCGCCTTCTTTGTTTGGAGTCAGAGATCGTGGATTCCTGAGGGAGAAGAGCACAGATTATTTTTAAAGAAACTGCTCATCTTTCTTCCTGTACCTGACACCGTTGAGCCACTGAATGACTAGAACCATTCTTGGGAGAATATTCTTCCTTAATATGCACATGGGATCTGTTATATACTTAATCTGGTTGTGACGCTGCTGGCCAACCTGACAGGGTCTAGAATCAGTAAGCACAAATGTCGAGGCATGTCGGTGAAGGTCCAAATTTGGCTAACTGGGGTGAAGAGGCCCCCAAATGTGGGCTTGGGTCCTGAACAGCAGCAAAGAGAAAGCCAGATGCATCCCGACTACAGACCCAGTCTGACCAACTGTGCCCTTGGCCCCTGTGCCGACTTATCTGCTAAGATGGACTGCATCCTTACACCATGAGCCAGAGCAAACCCTTCCATCTCAAGCTGCTTCTGTCAGGTTTGAGGGCTTCGGTTTTGAGACAGGGCCTCTCTATGTTGCCCTGTCTGACCCATAACTCTTGTCTATAGACAACGCTGGTCTCAAACTCACAGATCTCTGCCTGATTCCTCCCAGCTGCTGAGGTTAAAGGCATATATCACCATGCCTGGGTCCTGTCAGATATTTAACCAAGAGAAAAGCAACTATTGCTTCAGGTTAAACTGAGACCAAGACGGTCTACCCCACACCACTCCCTCAGCTGCACTAGTGATATGTGACAGGAGCATCAGCTGTCTGTGTCTTTATAGTCCTATCAATCATTTTTCATCTGTCTCTGTCATTTTCTCCAGCAGTGCTTTCCTGTATTAACTGTAAATACAGCAGGAGAACGAATTGCCAGAAAAAGAACTGCTAAGTCACTTTCCTGAGTGATTACATTGATTTACCCTCGCACTTCAAGTGTATAAACGATGGCTTCCCCACATCACCTGAACACAGCATCTCATTAAACTTTCAGGTCTTTTCTGAGCTGTCGGAAAAAGTGGTGTTCCCTTAAACACATGTTTTCTTCATTATGAATTAAGAACATTCCCATACAAATCTGACCATTTCCTTTCCTTTTCTATAAGGTGCCTATTCATGCCCTTTGCTCATTTTTTCCTTATTGTGTTTTGGTGTATCCTGTGTTAGTTCATAGTCATTCTTTGTATTATTAAAGGAAACTGGTTCTTTGTCATGTGTGCTGGAAATGTATTTTCCCCAAGTGGTCCAGGGCAACCAAAAGAGGCCAAAAGCGTGTCTCAGTTGGTTCAGGTTATGGCTTCCTGGTGCACAAGGAGCCATTGCTCACCTTCTCATTCACAGCAGCTCAGCAATGAAGACCTAATTGGCTTGCAGGAGAAAAGGATGCATTAGACTGTTGCCATGGAAACTGCCCCTCCCACCACATTTACCATTCAAAGGCTTCTTTGAGCATTCATGTACAACAAATTAGTGAAGAGAGATTTCCAGACTTGTGGGCCTGATTTTGAATGCAGTTTGAAGGTGCCTAGAGGCATAAAGAATGCCTGTGGTTTGTGCTGGTAGGTTACTAGGAACAGAATAGTGTTCAACTCCAGCTTTGGTGGAAGGATGATTTGTTGAGGAATTAGAATGTCTCAGTTCTGCTTATAATTTTCCTTCTTTCCTTCCTCAGCTTCCACTGATGGTGGTCAATCCATAGAGCTTGCTGGTCTCAGGGGTGGCTTATGTTGCCCAGCAAAGAGCAGGAGCTCCTAGAGATCAGTTCTCATCTGGACTTCAGTGAAAGCCAAGACCACTGAAGACATTACATTAGATGTTAGGTGGGGTAGGGAATCAGGAAACAATTCCCTTCAGGGGCCAGGGGAGGAGTCAGAGTAGAGAGGTTCTGTAGGAGATGAAAAGCATGAGCATCACAGAAGGCATCCAGGTTGATGATGGTGCTCTTAGGGCTAGCTCTTGGGCTCTAGGATTCCCAACGCGGACCATAATGGCCCACTCCAGATGGAAGAAAAGGCCACTGGCCTGCCACTTCCAAGGGACCATACTTCTGAGACACTGGGTTCTAAACACTGGTTTCAGGATTTTGGATGCCCCACTCCCCCAATATGATCCTAAGATTGGCCTTATGATAACTGCCATAGCCACAGGTGTACTGATTTCAACTGAGGAGGAATTCCCCATCATTTTGATTAGGTGGAAACTCAAAAGTATACTTAGTTTGGCTTTTAAAATGTATTCTGACACATGCGGCAGACACAGTGCGCATGTGGGGGGAGGTCAGAGTTGCAGGAGTTCCCTCCCTCCTTCTACCATGTGGGGTCCAGACACCGAGCCCAGGTCATCAGGTTTGGCAGCAAACGCCTTTCCCTGCTAAGCCAACTTGGCAACCCAGAATTACAGTTAATTTAATAACCGGACATGGCATCTACTTGAACACATTCAATCTGTGGGGTAGAATTCACACCCACTACACATTTCCATCCTAAGCTTCAGAGAGTCTCAGTCCTTAAAAACCATACACCAAAAAGGAAACATTTGTGGCACAGTCATTATATTGTTTTTATTTTGTCCACTTGGTAAATTATCAAGTCCCTCTTGTATCCATGGTGACTAGTTTCAAGATTCCCTTAGGTAGCAAAATTCTTCAATGTTCAAGGGTCATAGAAAAAAACGGTGTGGAATCTCCATGGAATATCTATCTGCACCAGCTCCCGGGCACTCTAAACTGGTAAAATTTAAATGCTATGTGAAAACTGTTTGATTTAACCAATAATGATAAGAAGGAAACTGTACGTGTTTGGTAAAGGTGTAATCTTTTCAAACACTGTTAATCTGGGTGGTTTAAATCCATAGATATGGGACTCACTGACCTTACAAATACCCAAACTGTGTTTTGTTTTCATTAGCTTGTCTTCATAATAATTTATGGTATTTTATGAAAGAAAATCCATTTCTTGTAGAAGTTCTCTGATTTTGATTTCATCTGTGGGGAGTAAGTATCAAACATTCTAAGGTCTGTTAAAGCCACCCACTTCCAAGTCAGGGGCAGCATGGACAGCACTCTACTGCCCTCCAGTGGGAAAGCTGGGCTGAACATTTCTAGAGTGGGAAATGGTTTGTTCTATTAATACTGCCCTGTAAAGAGCTACACCAAGCCCGAGGTCGAGGAGGTGAGGAGGTTGTGGTTGCCCACGTTTGGCGCCAGATATAGCCGAAATTATTTAAATGTAATATATTATAAAGGATTAATATTTATTAAAGAGTTAAACAAGCACTCAGATATAAGTTATCTTTAATGTAATTTTAGGAGGGTCAGAACTTTCGCGCTGGATGTTTGGTCTCTCCTTAGAGAAAGCAAGAACTAAATGGGAAGGGGAGTCAGTGTTTTAGGGTCTCGATTGATCTTGGCCACACCTCATCAGGGGCTGGATCTTCTGAGGTCACTAGGATTTGCGCAGCTGACACCTGCATCTCACTACATACACTCTTCTCGGTGTGTTCAGAAATAAGCTAGCTGCCGAACACTGGTCTCTTTTCACTTGGAATGGAAATTTCAAGACAACATTTGAAGCAGGTCTCTTCCACAAGATGAAAACATCATGCAATTTTTTTTTATATAAACATCTTCAGTATCTTCTTAGATTCTGTGAAAGAACACAGAGATTGCAGGGGATAGGGCACTGTATTTACCAAGTGGGGAAAATAAAAACAATAACGTAAAAATGTATCATAAGGATGGGGAGATGGATCAGTAATTCCTTTCGTTGTTCTTACAGAAGACCAGAATTCAGCTCCTAGCACCCATGCCAGGCCACTCACAACTGCTTGTAGCTCTGCTTCCAGGGGGTCAGGCACTGTGTTGCTTTAGATAAGAATAGCTCACATAGGATCACACATGGGAATGTCAGTTACCAGGAAATGACACCACTGGGAAGAATTAGGAGGTGTGACCTTGTCGGAAAAAGTGTGTCACTGGGGGTGGCTTTGGTCCACTGGCTCTTCCTGCTGCCTGCAGATCCAGATGTAGAACTCTCAGCTCCTCCTCCAGCACCATGTCTGCCTGTGTGCCTCCACGTCCCCTGCCATGATGATAAAGGACTAGACCTCTGAAACTTTAAGCCCCAATAAAATACTTCCTCTTTTAAGAATTGCCTTGATCATAGTGTCTCTTCACAATGACAGAACATTTGAGTAAGAAAGGTATTTTCTACCGGCATCCATGGGCACGTACACACATGCATTGACACGTGTGTGTGCATGAATATGTGCATGTATACACACACACATGCACTAACTAAGTTAAAACAGTATCACAAGTGTGTCTTTTATGTTGTGTAAGTTTTTATATAGATGTTGAACTGGCTTTCAAGAATGCAAGTCAAAAAAATTATAGTGGGTGTTATTTCACAAACCGTGATGTCTCAAGTTTGGGTTCATAGCACACTACTGAAGTTGCTTATACAACCTTGCTTGGCCTGTACATAACTCTTTAGTAGTTGTCTTATAGCCCATCACATATCATTGTACCTTACTTCTTACTGGAAGATTATGCTATAAGGAAATCATACAGTTTTTTTGGTTTCTCTATGAATCTGATAGATAGCCAGGATGGGCTTCTAGTAAACAATTTGAATAAATAATTCCTAAAGTGCTGTTTTTTTTTAAAAACCCATCAGTATTAGCTACTTTTTCTGTTATGGTTAAACACAGGAATGAGTGCACCATGGCAGGGAAGGCCTGGTAACACGTGACAGGCCTGGTGACAAGAGCAGAGAACGCTGATCAATTACATCAGAGAGTAAACTGAGAATGGGGTGACATTGGGAACCATCAAAGCCACCCCAGTGATGTACAGCCTTAGGTGAGGCCACACTAAAACACAGATTCTAGTTGGCATTTACTGAAAACTTAGAGCCAGATATTGGGGGAAAGCTGGGATATCAGAGAAAAAAAAAACAGACCACAGTCAAATCTCACCCAGCCAACTTCTCAGGGTAAAAGCTATCTTCCAGAGTCCTCAGTCTGGCTGGTTGCTTCTACAGAATACCTCAATGTCTACCTACATCTGCCTTAAATATCTTCTTCACCCAGTTGTTTCACTTCAGGGTTCTACTCTGCATCATAATCCTAGAGTTAGGATTAAAGGTGTAAGTTACTACTATTTGGTAGTTAGGCCTTGAACTCACAGAAACACAGAAAGATCTCTGCCTCCTGAGTTATGGGATTAAAGGTCATTCCTCTGCTGGGATTAAAGGCATGAATTACCACTCTCTAACCCTCATGGCCTGACTGTGGGTGATTGTGTTCTCTGATATTCCAGGCTGATTTTATTAAATATAAAATATACCACCATACCACACAACCTCCCCTAATAATACCACCAACCAGGGCCCCTGGGGAACATTTTTCATTCAAACCACACCATTCTTAATGATTTTCCTTCTTTATTTTATGTATATAGGTATTTTGCCCACATGTATGGTATGTCTAAGAACCATATAAGCGCAGTGGCTGAAGAAGCCAGAAGAGGATGCTCAATCTCCTATGACTGAAGTTATAAACAGTTGCAGATTCTGCCTTGTGGGTACTAGAATCTAAATCCAGGTCCTCAGGAAGAACAACTAGCGCTCTTAACCTTTGAGCCATCTCTCCAGATCCATACCTTACCATTTTTGAATACCTAAATAATATATTAACTACTAATAGAAAGTGGTTGCTATAAACTGAGATTCTGCATGGTTTTGTGTTTTTCTCTTATGTATTTATTTATAATACTAGGGATGGAACCTGATCCTCACACATCCTCAAGTATTTTACTACTGAGCTACATCACTAGCCCAATCTCCTTTTGAGAGACAGTAATTTTTATTGTACACTTACTACATGTCAAGCATATGTTAAACACTATATGACCATTTTAACAGAGTATCTTTATTTGCCCTTAGATAATTTCATTTGTATAAACAATACACCTTGATCATATGCACCCCAGCTCACTACTTCCACTCCTCCAAAGAACCCTGTTTCCTCCTTGCCCCTCCCCAAGGAACCCTATGTCCTCCCCAACTTCTCTAGGGCCCCTCAGTACATCTGCTCACATTCATGCCCTCTCCTGTTTGTGTGTTAATAGCCCACTGAGTTCATTTAGCATCACCTGTTGGAATGTTGACAGATCTTGTACACAGAGCTGTACCTCCAATGAGTTCATGGTGCAATGACTATGTCATATCCAAATGACAGCATCTCACAGTCTCTTTCAACCCTTTTCCTGAGATGTTCCCTAAGCCTTAGGGTGGGGGAAGGATACAGACGTCTCTTTAGGGCTGAGCACTTAACAGTCACTTATTCTCAGCACTCTGAGTCTCTGCATTAACTGCTGCTCATTACAAAAAGAGGGACCTCTGGCCATGGCTGAGTATAGTACTAATTTATGGACATAAACAATATCTAGAAAGAAGTGTGATAATGTTTAGTTTAGCAAAACAACAATAGCAGGTTGTAGTGGGATTGTGTTCTATGCCATTGTAAATAATTGTCCTGCCTACTGGTTTAACAAAATGCTGGTTGGCCAAAATCAGACAGGAAGTATGGGTGGGGCTACCAGACTAAGAAAACTTTGGGAGCATCTCAGAGCAGAGCAGAAATCCCACAGAGATGTGACGGAGACACGATGAGGAGACGGCAGCAGATGCAGAGGAAAGAAGTTGAAATGCTTCTCTGAGAAAAGGTATCAAGGTGCATGGCAAAGATGGGTTAGTTTAAGGGTAAAGAGTTAGCAAGTTATATGCCTGGACCCTAGGTCAATCAGCATAAAATTAATATGAGCATCTGTGTGTTTATGTGGGACTGCCAGACTACCAGTCCATAGCTTGAGGGCTAGATGGGAAAGTCCAGGCCAGAAACCTAATACAACAGCAGGTTCTAGTTAGTGGCCCTCAAACTTGTCATGCCACCACTATACCAGTAGGCACATCTTGCTTGGCAGACTTGTATAGAGGGATATTGTAGCTGAAAGTTTCTGTCCTGCCAGAAACTCTCAAATAACCAGCAACCACTTCCCAAATAATTGCCTCAGAGGCTTAATATTATAGTAACTGCTGGGCCAGTAATTCAGGCTTATTATTAACTAACTCTTTTTTTAAAAAAAAAAAAAAACTTTATTTATTTATGTATTTGCCTTGGTGTTTTGCCTGGAACTGGAACTACAGACAGTTGTTAGCTGCCATGTGGGTGCTGAGAATCGAACCCGGGTCCTCTGGAAGAGCAGACGGTGCTCTTAACCGCTGAGCCATCTCTCCAGCCCCTATTAACTAACTCTTATCCTTAAATTAACACATAATTTTTATCTACGTTTAGCCACGTGGCTTGCTACCTTTGTTCAGTCCAGCATTCTCATCTTGCTTCCTCTGAGTCTGGCTGGCACTGGCCTCTCTGCCTTTGCTCTTTCCAGAACTCTCCTGGTCTGGTTGTCCCACCTTTACTTCCTGCCTTGCTACTCAATCACCATTTTAGTAAACCAATACGAGCAACAAATCATCACAGTGTACAAGAGCATTATCCCATAGGACATCATGATGCTTCCTCTTCCCTAGGAGCCTACATAGCATCCTCCACCACTATGAAAGGAGGAAGTTTTTAGGTCAGTTCCTCCTTGATGTCTCTATGTCCAGCTACCAAAGTTTACAATGGCTTCAACAATTGTGTCTTACCTCTTAGTTTGGGTGGGCAGCCAATAACAACAGCTGTAGGTGTAAGTTTCTGTCAAGCTGCTCCCAAGTAACCACACAGAGGCTATTAATCATAAATGCTCAGCCAATAGCTCAGGCTCTTTACTAGCTAACTCTTACATTTAAATTAACTCATATTTCTTATCTGTGCTTTGCCAAGTGGCTCATGGCTTGTCACCACATTTTCTACATGTCCTGCTTCCTGTGTCTGCTGCTGGAGTCTCCCTAACTCCATCCTTTTTCTTCCCAGCATTCTGTTTGGCTCTCCCTCTGTCCAGCTATTGGCCAATCTGCTTCTTTATTTTTTTTAAAAAAACTTTATTTATTTATTTGCCTTGGTGTTTGCCTGGAACTGGAACTACAGACAGTTGTTAGCTGCCATGTGGGTGCTGGGAATCGAACCGGGTCCTCTGGAAGAGCAGACGGTGCTCTTAACCGCTGAGTCATCTCTCCAGCCCCCTGCTTCTTTATTAAACCAATCACAGAAACATATATTCACATAGTGTAAAGGACTATTCTACAAACAGTAATAGCCTGTATTGTTTGGGGGGCCTCTAGGGCTTGCCTGACAGTAAGTCATAAGAAGCTATGGCATTGAGATTTTCATTTAAAAATCCATGACTTCTGAGAGAATAATTGTCCATCCATTCAGGGTATCTATATTCAAAATTCTGTTTTTATATATGTATTTTCTTTTTAAGATTTACTTCTGTTTTATGGGTGTGAGTGTTTTACCTGCATGTATGGGTATGCCACCTGTATGCAGTACCTGTGGAAGCCAGAAGAGGGCCTTTGAAATTGGAGTTATAGCCACTCATGAACTTCCATGTGGATGCTATGGATCAAACCCAACTCCTCTGCAAGAGCAGCAAGTACTCAGCCATCTCTCCAGATCCTTTGTATTTTTTAATTAGCTTACAAAGGTAGTGGGCTTCCATAGGAATTATAATACTTTGGCCATGTTTCCCAGACAAGGTGATCATTTAAAATATATTGCTTGTCTTCAATCAATATACCAAAGTCAATGTTAACATTATTCCACTTAACTTCCTAAGATCCTTATCTTAGTGGCACAAGACTGTAATTCCAGCACTTGAGAGTCTAGGGCAAAACCCTGAGGGGGCTGGTCAGATGGCTCACTGGGTAAAGGTGCCTGCTGCCAAGACTGAGTTAGAACCTCAAGACCCACATAGCGGAAGGAAGGAGAGAACTGATTCCCACAAGTTGTTTTCTGACCTCTAAATGACTTCGAGGTCAGCTGATCTACATGGGCTAGCCAAGGTTACACAGCAAGACCATGCCTCAAAAAATAACAATGTATGCTTTGTGGTGATATATTGTATATTTGATAAAAAAAAAAAAAAAAAAAAAAAAAAAAAAAAAAAAAAAAAAAAAAAAAAAAAAAAAAAAAAAAGATCTGAAATATCAGAGGACAGAGCCACCCACAGAACCAGGCCTTGAAGGTCAGGGAGTGAAGACCACATCTTTAATCCCATCACTTGGGGAAGCAGAGATCCTCTGGATCTCTGTGAGTTCAAGACCAAACAGAGCCAGGCATTGGTGGCGCCCACCATTAATCCTAGCACTAGGAAAGTTGATCCAGGAATTTAAATAGCTGGGTGGGGAAGGAAGGAAAAGGAGAAGGCAGAAGCTCTCCCCTTTTTTCCTACACACCCAGTCAGTCAGTCTGAGGACTCGTGGAGATAGGACTCACCCCATTGGCTATGGTTTGTTCCCTATCTCTCTCATATTCCAGACTATTTTTTATTAAATATACAATATATCACCACAGTGGGTTATTATTATTTAAAAGCTACAAATATGGAGGTGAGTTGGAGACTTATCTCAGAGGTTAAGAACACTGGCTGTTTTTGCAGAAGACTTGAGTTCGACTCCCAGAACTCACATGATGGCATAAAAAAACTGTAACTCCGGGTCCACGGGATCCAAAGCCTTCTGACCTCCGTGGCTACTGCATACAAACAGTGCATATACATACATTCAGGCAAAACACAAATATACAATAACATTTTTAAAAAATCTATACATAATAAAGCTGGGTGGGCCTCTCTCCTGCGTGGTGGCGTTTGGGGCGGCTTTGTGTCCATTAGCGTTTCCGTCCGCTCAAGGCTCTTTCTCCTAGAAAGCCTACGCCCTGCCTACCTTCTGCCCAACCAAAGGGAAAGGGCGGGACATCCGCCGGGGCCAAGCCTCTCCCGGAAGTGACGTCGGAGTGTCAACATGCAAGATGGCGGCCCATCACCGGCAGAACACAGCCGGGCGGAGGAAAGTGCAGGTATGGCGGCCCAGCTCTGCAGCCTTGGCGATGCTGCCGACCGGTCAGGTTCCCCTTCGGGCGGGCGGATGCCTCGGGCCGCGACCGGCGGGGTTCGACGGCCAGAGGATGGCGGGGCGGGGCGCAGTAGCGCGAGGGGTGGGGCCGCGGCGCCAACGGCCTGAGGCGCTGGCCGGTGGACTAGGCGCGCGGGCCTCGCGAGCGGTCAAGGGGAACCGCCGTCCTGGGAAACCGCCGTTCCGGGGAGCCGGCCTTGCGGCGGCGCCATGGGCCTACTGCCCGCTCACCTGCCTCTGCTCTCGGCTGCCTTCTTCCGGAGCGGCCGCGACCCAGCGGCGGAGGCCACGCGGCGTCCGCGGGTGGGTGAGCCCGGGGAGCGAGGGGCCTTGCGGGGGCGTGGCGGGGCCGGGCCGCACGTGGGTGCCCTGCGCTGGAGGAAATGACAGTGTCCGCTCCTTTGCAGCAGGCTTCGACTCCCCCCCCCCATCATCCTCACTATGCACCTTCCAGTCTTACTCTTTAGACCTTGTCTGCATAGTGTCGGAATAACGAGCAAGTGATGAGTTAACCCACACCGTGGTTGCTTGGGTTTCTCTAAATCACTTAGGTTTAGTGTACGTTTAAGTTCTGCTTGCTTCCTGGGGCTGGTGATGGAGCTCGTTTGATAGTGCTACTTGTCTTGAGCAAGGTCAGCCCCCCCTGCACCACATAAAACCAGGCCTGATGGTACCTGCCACCTAGCTCTTAGCACAGGGGTGAGGGGTTGTTGAAAGCCAGAGGATCAGATATTCGGGTCATTCTTCTATAACAAGTTTAAGATCAGTCTGAGCTACAGGAGATCGTGGCTCAAAATAAGTTTCCTGCTACCTTTTAAGGTCTTAAAAGGACCGAGGATTTTTTTTTTTTTTAAGCCCTGTTGCAGGTGTTTGCCCGCAGGTATATTGTATGCTGCTTGGAAAGATGCATTGAGTCATTAGACATGTACTGAGTGTCCCCAAAGAGGGGAAGAGGAAAGGGTTTAGCTGGTATTAACACTCCATAGATTGAACTTTGTGTTCAGAGGTGAAGACCAGAGGACAGTAACCCCAGCATAAGTATTGCACAAACTCTATTTGGCATTATTAATAAAACCTGGATCCAGACATCATCAGGGTACAACTAAAAAACAGAGAAACAAGCCGCAGTTTAAAAAGCTTAGCTAAAAAGGGCCAAACCCTGTCTCCTCCCACCTTATCACTGTCTGTTTCAAAATTCCTAGAGCTGGGATTAAAGGTGTGTGCTACTACCACTTGACTCTTTTGGCCTTAAACTCTGACCTCCAAGTGATGTTACAGTTTTAGGATTAAAGGCATGGGTTACCACTCCCTGACTCCTGGCTAAATCTGTGGGTGACTCTGTCCTCTGATTTTCAGGCAAACTTTATTAAATATGCAAAATATCACCACACATAAGGTTATAAAGCTGTGAAATTTTTTGATTAAGTGTTCTTATTACTGATCTCACTATGTACTCACTAGATGGTTAAAATTCTTTAATTGGGCTGGGGAGATCCTCAGTCTGGTAAAGGCCCTGGAGCATAAACAAAATTAAATTTCTGTCCCCACTTAAAAATTTCTGTCCCCGGGGCTGGAGAGATGGCTCAGCGGTTAAGAGCACTGTCTGCTCTTCCAGAGGACCTGGGTTCGATTCCCAGCACCCACATGGCAGCTCACAACTGTCTGTAGTTTCAGTTCCAAGCAAACACCAAGGCAAATAAATAAATAAAAGTGTTTAAAAAAAAAATTTCTGTCCCCTCACTTTAAAAGAAGCCTGGCACGCTGGTTGACATTTGTAGTCTCGGCCCTAAAGAGGCAGAAATGGAGGATCCTGAAGCTTGGTGGCTGGCCAGTCCTTCTGATCAGGAAACTTCAAGTCCAGTGACGAGATAGGCAGAGAGTGGACAATCAAGAAAACACCCAAGCCAAGCTCCAACCTTATGTATGTGTGTCTTCATGTGTTGTACACACACACACACATGCGCACACAAAAATAATAATAAAAAAAAAAACTTGAGTGAAATTACAAGAATCTGAAATCCCTTAGCTTTGTTGTTTTTCTTTTAAAGGGCATTCGTGATGGGATTGAAGTAACCCCAGCTTCCAGGCCAGGTGGTGAGAATGCTGTTTTCAACTGAATTATAACTTAGTCATGTTCTACACACTAGGATGGTGGTTCTTAATAGAGTAAGGATTATCCATTCTCTCAGTTTGGGGGCAAAGATTTAAAAGACAAGAGCTAGCAAGATAGAAAATCTGGAAGGTGTCAGTGCTGCTGCCTGGGGTGATTATGTGGTCTGGGTAAAAGGTTATGGGGTGCAATTACTGTAAAGATAAGCACCTCTAGGCTGCAGAGATGGCTCACCAGTTAAGAGCTCTGGCTTTTCTTGTAAGATGACCTGGATCTAATTCTCAGCATTGACATGGTGGCTCACAACCATCTGAAACTCCAGCTCTGGGGATTTGATACCATTTTGGCCTCTGCAACATGCTTGTGGTACACATGTGCACTCAGGCACATAAATATAAAATAATACTTTTTTTTTTACTATGCCCTGTATATACTGTGATATTTTTGTTGCTGCTGCTGTGTTTTTGTATGATGATATATTGTATATTTAATAAAATCAGCCTGGAATATCAGAGAACAGAATCACCCATAGTCAAGCCATGAAGGTCAGAGAGTGGTGACTCTGGCCTTTAATTTCATCACTCAGGAGACAGATCTTTCTGGATTTCTGAGTTCAAGGCCTAATAGCCAAGCAATAGTAGCTCACGCCTTTAATCCGAACTCTAGGATTATGATACAGAGTTGAACCAGGAAGTGAAACAGCTGAGTGAGGAAGATAGATAGGCAGAAATTCATTCATTCTGTAGAAGCAGCTGGCTGAGGACTCTTGAAACTGACTGGTCTGTTTCCTCTCTGGTATTCTGCTTTCCCCCATATCTGGCTCTGGGTTTTCACTGTGTGCCAGCTAGAGCTTGTGCAGTGTTTTAGGTTATTTGTTGGTTTTGTTTTGGGGAGATAGTGTCCCATCATGTAGTCTTTCCTAGCTCCAGCTCCTCATGTCTCAACGTCCTGAGTGCTAAGGTAACAGGCCTCACCACTCAGCTGTTTTGTAGTAAGAAGTTTCTGTGTTCTGCCCAGCTGATCCTGTAGCTGTTCAGTCCCAAATAAACATACAGAGGCTTATATTAATTATAAGCTGTTTGGCCTATGGCTCAGGCTTATTACTTGCTAATTCTTATACTTTAACCCATATTTTTATTTATGCTTAGCCACGTAGCTTGATATCTTTTTACTCAGTGCCTCGTTCTCATCCCACTTCCTCTGCATCTCGCTGTTATCTGTTGTTCTGCTCTTCTGCTTCCCAGAATTCTCCTAGTCTGGTTGCTCTGCCTCTACTTCCTGTCTAGCTACTTGACCAATCGGGACTTTATTAAACCAATATTTACAGTGACAAATATTGACAATGTACAAGAGCATAGTCCCACAGCAGCTGTTTTTGATCACTTTACAAGAATCTTTTATGTTTATGCTTGTCAATTATAAAAAAATAAAACCTCTTACTTTGGGGAAAGTGAATATATTTTGCTTTTTGACTGTGTCTTGGATGAGAAGACAGGAACCTCAAATTCCAAAGTCAAGCAACAGACAGGACTTGGGATTGTAATATTGTTAAATAGCCAGTGGAGAAGGGCCCACATACAGTGTTCAACAAGTACGGATGTTATGTGAATAGAGTAGGAAGGATTTTTGGCCATCAGGCTTTGCTGGGTTGTAACCATTCAGCTCTTCGCCATAAGCATTGGATTTGCCCTACAGCTGAAGCCAGTCATGGAGAGTCTGTAAGTGAACAGAAATGGCTGTGCTCTAGCGAGCCTAGTTCACAGAAACAATGTTTAGGCTGGATTTGTCCTTTAGGCACTTGTCACTAACCCCTGGTTTAGAAGAAGGCAGACTAGAATGTGTCCTGGGAGGGGGATGAATATGTATCTTGTATGTAAATGTAGACATGGGTGTACCATAGCACACATGTAAGATCAGAATAACCTTTGGTATCCGTACTGACTTTACACCTTGTTTAAGGCAGTTGTTCACTAATGCATTGTGTTGTCTAAGCTCCCCCTGAGCATCCTGGTTCTCTTATCTCCATTTCCCATGGTACTATAGAAGCACTGGGATTCCAGATGTATGCTATTCAGCCTGGTGTTCTGGGTATTCCACCTCTCTCCAACCCTAAAATACTTTTTAAAGATCAAGTGAAATAGAGTTACCAACTTGGCCAGTTTTGCCTGGACTGGACTAAACTAACCTGCTTTCTGGAAATAGTCTTGCTCAGGAGCTGTGTGCTCCTATTCACAGGTTATTGTGATGATAAGAGATAGATTGTCTAAAGATGGAGAGTGTAAATTGGGAACTTGTAGGGTGTAATAATGTTCTTTGTAAGGGTTTGTATTGCGTGGGTATAAGGTTAGGATTAGGGCATAATATCTATGGCATGTTTCACTGTAAAAATTTATCTTAAATTATGTATAAATAGTAAAAATATAAACAGGCAGTACCACATACACCCAGATGTTTCAAGAAAAATGTCATTGATGTGCTGCTTGTTTTGAAAGATATGAGAGGATCAGATGAATCAAGTGACTGGATGAATTCAAGCCTGAAACTTGTCTTGTCTGCCTCCACATGCTGGGATTAGGGCCTGTGTCACCATGCTAAACAGAAGTGGAATATTTGTGCTGGTCAGTGAAGCTCTGCTTGAGAAGATGACTTAAAAGGCTTTGGAGGAAAGGAAGTAAGACATCTGGTTGGAGACTATTACAGTGAGAATATCCAATGGAAATGTCCTGAGGTAGCGAGTGCAGGTGTTTGTGGAACAGGAAAGAGGCCTGGGGTTAGGAAAAGAGGAGAAGATGGAGTCAGAAGCGGCTGCAGGCCAGGTAGGAGAGGCCCTTCTGGTCCCAGGAACTGTGGCTGAGGGGAGGAGCAGTAAGTGGTGGGTTTTGAACAAAGGAACCTCGCGTGTGCACACACACACACACACACACACACAGAGAACAGCCCCTTTGTCCTCGTTGGTGTCCCACTATGTCTGTACTTTCAGTCAGTCACAGTTTAAAAAGAATCCAAAATGGGAGTTCCAGGGATGACCAATCCATACAGTGTAAAATCTTGCAGAGTAGAGAAGCCATCAGCTCAGCTGAGAGGACTCCAGTAGATGTGCATGCTGTCATTCTGGTGTCTTTCAGATACCCAAATAGAAATGACTTAGTGCAATGGTGTATAATAAGGGACTTTACAGATGTGGCCAGGTTACAAGTCTTAAAATGGAATTATTCAGGGGCTAGAGAGATGGCTCAGAGGTTAAGAACACTGACTCTTCTTCCAGAGGTCCTGAATTCAATTCCCAGAAACCACATGGTGGCTCACAAACATCTGTAGTCAAATCTGGTGTCCTGTTCTGGCGTGCAGGCAGAACACTATATACATAATAGATAAATCTTTTTTTAAAATGGAATTATTCAGTGAGTCCTCAAAAGCAGAAGGCTTTCTCCAGCTAGAGATGGAAGGCAGGAGATGTGAGATTCAGACTCCAGGCTCCATTGCAGGCGAAGACTATGGGGAAAGCATGAGAAGGATTGCAGGCAGCTGTTAGGAGCCGAGATGGACTGACCTGTGACTGATAGGTAACTAATGGAACAAGGATCATAGGCCACTCTCACAAAAAACTGAATTGGCCAGGGTGGCAGTTTGAATGTGATTGGCCTCCATAGTGGCACTATTAGGAAGTGTGGCTTTGTTGAAATGGGTCTGGCCATGTTGGAGGAAGTGTCTGTCACCATGGGGACAGGCTTTAAAGATTCCTATGCTTAAGATACCCACCCAGTGGGTCAGTTGATTTCCTGTTGCCTGAAAGATACAGCACTCTCAGCTCCAGCACTACATCTGTTTGCATGTCACCATGTCCCCCACCATGAGGATAGTGGACTGAATCTCTGAACTGTAAGTGAGCCACCCCAGTTAAATGTTTTCCTTTCAGTGATCATGGTGTCTCTTCCCAGCAATAGAAACCCTAACTAAAATAGCTAGCAACCCCAATGAGTTTGGAAGCATGCTCTCTCCTAGTCTCTACTAAAGAGTACATACCTGCTGAGTGCTCAGTTTGAGCCTATGAGACCCTTTGCAGGGATGCTTTTTTTTTTTTTTTTTAAGATTTATTATGTATACAGTATACAGAAGAGGGTACCAGATGTCATTATAGGTAGTTGTGAGCTACCATGTGGTTGCTGGAGATTGAACTCAGGTCCTCTGGAAGAACAGTCAGTGCTCTTAACCTCTGAGCCACCTTTCCAGCCCCGCGGGGGTTCTTTTTAAAGCCTAGCCTGGACTTGGACGTTTAGGAAGGGAAGAATGGCATGCTTTCAGCCATTACATTTGTAGTCATTTGTAACAGTTGTAATAGAAGCCCTATCTGGTTTCCTTGAAGTAAGAGATGATGGTGATAAGATGAAAATGGGGTAGGAAAGCCATAATTTTATAATGGGAACCAGAAAGGTAATTTTAAATGATCAGAGAAAGAGGTTTCACTGGTTGTTTCTGCAACCAGTGACCCCAAAGGTATTTAGGTTTTAGATGCCGAGGCAGATGAAGGAGGGTCTCCTACGTAACTGCTGGAGAACTGAGTCACAGTGTTTGCTTGCTGTGTGGCATGTTGCTGGAGGCTACCCTGTTGTTTTTCTCTTGTCCTAGTCCCTTTAATTGGCCCTTGCAAAATACATGTTTGTTACTAAAGGTCTGGCTTCCTGTTGCCCTACAAAGCTCACACTGTGCAGACAGATGAGCATAGTCAGGTGTGACTTCTCATCTCTGCCTTCACTTGTCATGATGGCATTATAATGAAGTAACTGTTCACTCAGAGGCTTCTGGCTGCAGCGTCTTCACTAACCTCTTGCCTGCTAAGGTTTGCCAAGGCAGTGTCTCTCTTGACCTGATGTTTCTTCAGTTAAGCTCTTCCCCTAGAACACCATACCAGGAGGAGTTCTGTGCTCTCCCCAGAATCCTCCACATTTAAATTGCCCCTGGCAACTGGTGATGATTACTTAGTAGTTGTTGAGAGTCTTAGATCTCAGGTTTGGGGAGAGGACTCAGTGGATTAGCACATACTGCTTTTGCAAGTGGTTTCTGGCCTGTCTGGCCTGTGGTCCAGACCCGCAGACACACACAGTCCTGTAGAAACACACAAATGCTTACATTAATTTTATGCTGACTGACCTAGGGCCCAGGCATATAGCTTGCTAACTCTACTCTTAACCCATCTTTCTTATCTTGTTCTGCCATGCAGCTCGGTACCTTTTCTCAGCATCATTTCAACTTCTTTCCTCTGCACCTCCTGGCATCTCTGCTAAACTCTGAAATGTTCCAGAGTTTTCTTAGTCTGGTAGCCCCACTCACACTTCCTGTCTGCCTCCGGCCAATCAGCTTTTTATTAAACCAGTAGGAGGGACAAATATTTATAAGGTACCATAATCCCACTACATCCTGCTCTTTCAGAAGACTCCACTTTGGTTCACAGTACCCACATCAGGCAGTTCACAACCACCCTCTTCTGACCTCCATGGGCCAGTGTACTCAAACACACAAATGCATACATATACTTCTAATTAAAATAAGAATTAAGTCATGAATTCAGTCTGTTTTTTCTGTCTGTATCTAGACTTTTTTTTTTTTTTTTCTTATAACCACAGTGAGTTTATTGGAAGAATTCCACTTGTCTTGATTCTGGTGTTTTTATAACTGCTTCTTTCTGAGGCCTTGTTTCTCCTCTGGAGGATCACCTTGCTGAGGCTTTCTCTGGTAGACAGTGATGGAGGCCAACACATAAGACTAGCATTTGTGCATGGCTAAAAGCATAGGGAGTTTATATTGTCCTGGACTTCCCAGGAATTAGGGCTCGGCATCAGGCCTCTTCTCTTCTTGTGACTGGTGAAGGCACATTTTTGAAGGCAAGTTGTCGCTGCTGAACTTAAGCAAAATTTTAATGTGAAATGTCTTAAGAACCTGTAACTGGGCCAGGTAGTGGTGGTGCACACTTTTAATCCCAGCACTTGGGAGGCAGAGACAGGAAGAGAGGTGGGTGGCTTCCTCTTCCTATGTATCCTTCATTTCCTGACTGACTGTCCTGTCTCAGGGGTCCTGGGTATATTCCAGTATATGTGGTTGAAAAATTGGTGAAAATGGATTAGACAAATGCAGGCACATAGGAGGCTGGGGAAGTAGCCATGTTGTTAGCAGCAGACCTGCTTGTTCTGAGCTGGTTGTCAGTGATGCCTATTAGTCTCCTTAGAGTAAGATAAAAACACGATTAAGTATTTTAGGGGGGGCCTGGAGAGATGGCTCAACGGTTAAGAGCACTGACTGTTCTTCCGGAGAACCTGAGTTCAATTCCCAGCATCCACATGGCAGCTAACAACTGTCTGTAATTCCAAGATCTGACACCTTTACAGTTATGTTTGCAGGCAAAATACCAATTCACATAAAATAAAAATAAATATTAAATATTAAAAAAAAACCCACAAACTATTGGCTTCAAGTTAGTTTGGTATTAGAATTAGCCACTAGTAGGCTGCACCTCACCATGATCTGGCTTTTTTGTTGTCCACCAGGTTTCCTATGTTATTCGAGATGAAGTGGAGAAGTACAATCGGAATGGAGTCAATGCCCTGCAGCTGGACCCAGCACTCAACAGACTCTTCACAGCAGGCCGAGACTCCATCATAAGAATATGGAGTGTCAATCAGCACAAGGTGAGGCAGGGGGTTGCTGCCTTTGTCTGATGGCCTCCTTCTCCAGTTCTGATTTTAATCTCTGAGCACTGAGCTTCTATAAAGAGTTCTGTAAGCCTGTGAGGAGGTGTCTCTGTTAACACAGGGGCTCCATGAATTACTTTGCCTTAAGAGTCTCTTGCTACAAAGGAGCAAAATATTTGTCAAAAATGAGCGCTTCCCCGGGGTTTTGGTTTGATTATGAACCTGGAAAGTCTCTTGATAACGATGGTAAAAACAGAACAACAAAATGTTGAAGTCTGTACTTTTAAAAATATTTAATTTTTTTTAATAAAAAGTAATTAAGGTCCCTATCACATGCTATAGCCTTATTGACTAGCATGTAGGTGAGAAATGGAAGGCTGCTTTCTCCTTCCTCCCCTAGGGCTGCCCAGGGCCTCTTTCTTTGTTTGGCAGTACTGAGTATTAAGTCCTGGGCCTTATGTATGCTGGACAAGCACCCTACCACCACTGAGCTACACCCCAGCTTCTAAAGCCTCTTTATTAAGCAGTGAGGGGCAATTAAATGCATGCTTATCGAGAGACTTCATAATTAAACCAAAATCCTATGGAGAGTGCTCATTCCCACCAGTTAGACTTTGCATGGAAAGGGAGATCTGCATGGGAAGGAACTCTTGGCTTATTTGAATATTGCTTTATGAATGATACAGAAAATGATACTTGGGGGGGGGGGAGCATTTACCAAACTCTTGACTGTGTATCTTGGCCCTTCATGCTCACCAACATCTGAAGAAGTCCTGGAAATCCCTCAGGGCATCTATTCGTATGTGAGAGCCCTGATGTCTAAATGACTAGTGTGCAATAAGCTGGGGCTCAGCCTAACCTCAGACCCCTGGTGCCAGCACCTCTGTTGGTTTTTAAATTTGTGTCTTTTTAGCCAGCTCTACAGACGGTGTTCACTGCAGGCAGAATAATTGGCACAGCTGCCAGATAAACTTTCTTTATTGGACTCCATTCAACAGGTTTTGAGTTCTTGAGCACATGAAGACAGTATCAAAGGCATGAAAATGAGAAGAGTGTGTTTGTGTGTTTGCCTTTGCAATGCCATAGGAACTCATGTTTGACTTAGAATGTTAACTTTTTGAGAATTCACAGTATTTTGAACAAAGTAAGGGAAAATGCAAAAGAGCTTATTGAGAATCTGGCAGTCTGTCTGGCCTACCCTCAAACATCATTTTCCTGGTCTTTATGGACAAGATTGCATAGCCTCAGTTCTTAGACATGCAAAGAGCTATTCCCTTTCCTGTCTTGGTGTGAGACATAACTAGATTTTGTCTCTACAGGGCCCTGGAGTTAGTTGAGCCAGTGGGTAGGAGTCTAGCGACTGGATTGGATGCCACTGCACCTTGTCTACTTCTCTGAAGGAGAGGCAGTATGGGGAGGCACTGAATGGGATTACACACAGCAGCAGGGAGCTAAAAGCCCATGCTTGTCTCCTTTTGCCGTTAGGCCAGACTCCAGAACCACAGGCCTGATGTGTCAGGCCTCTGCACCTTAGGTTCCCAGGTCCTTTCTGTCCTGTGGTACTCTGCCCAGAGCTTGTGTGAAACTTAACCTTGCCAACCTAGGCTTTCATTATGGTAACTGTCCTGAAACAAACTTGTTTGTATCGGCTCTCTGGAAGCAT
Organism: Sigmodon hispidus; assembly: GCA_004025045.1. Lineage (NCBI taxonomy): Eukaryota > Metazoa > Chordata > Mammalia > Rodentia > Cricetidae > Sigmodon > Sigmodon hispidus. The sequence goes on from PVIH01012480.1 coordinate 42,988, forward strand.
CCCGTTGGGGGAAGTGCTACTCTAGGTTTGATTTGTATGATAATGTATAATATTAACTGAAGAATCTGAGCATGACTATACTTCATCATGATTTTCCTCTCTGTTGGAAACTCAGTGTTTTTTCATTTCAGCAAGATCCATACATAGCATCTATGGAGCACCACACAGACTGGGTGAATGACGTTGTGCTTTGCTGCAATGGGAAAACGCGTAAGTGCTTCTCAGGTGTCTTTAATTCCTAAATCCTGTTTGATAAATTTTTCATTCTTTATGTAAATCTTTGTGTGTACAGGTCTGAACATGCATGGGTACAGAGATTGATCCATGATGCTACTACTCTTTAGTGTTTAAGACAGAATCTCTCACTGATGGGGAGCTCACTTAGTGCTAGATTAGCTAACTCCTAAGCTCCAGATTAGCTAACTCCTGAGCTCCAGGGAGTTGCTCTTCCCCCCCACACACACAACACAGGTGTGTGCTTCCACACCCGTTTTCTTATGTGGATGCTGAAGATACCTCCTGCCTGCACAGAAGGCATTTACACCCCTGTAAGACTTTTCTCATTGAAGCACAGCATACATGCAGAAAAGTGAGCACACACTGAAACCACAGTCAGATATAACAAAGACGATTACCAGTTGCCTCCTTGTGACATTCCACCTTTAGTCGTTCAGCATGATCACTGCAATTTTACACAAATTTGAACTATAGATAGAGCCCCATACCGAATATACATTTTTTTTTAGCCTTTGTATGACATTTTTCTTGTTGTGGTAAGTTCCATTTCTTGTATTTTCAGTCTGAGTAATTATTCTCAATTAAATTAAGGGCTTTTCGCCTGGGAGAGTAGAAGGGTTTGTCCTGTCTAATTGAAACCAATAATGTATATATACATTTACATATGTCTTTGAGGCATTGTTCACTAAGATCTGGGAAAAGCCTTAAAGTATGCATGTGTGACTGGTTGTTTGTAGTAAATAGCATTACTTTGCTGTAAGATAGCCTTAAAGTTGCAAGTCACTCTAGTAAGGCTTTGCTTGACTCTTTGTCTCTTCTAGTAATCTCTGCTTCCTCTGACACAACAGTGAAAGTTTGGAATGCACACAAAGGGTTCTGCATGTCCACACTCAGGACACATAAGGTAATGTCTATGATTCAGTCTTCTTGTCATATTGGGAGCTCAGTTCTTTGTGTGACTCATGTTCTTACAGTGTAGATCATAGTGTGTCTGTTCTGTTATAGGATTATGTAAAGGCCTTAGCATATGCCAAGGATAAAGAGCTGGTAGCATCGGCTGGGTTGGACAGACAAATATTCCTTTGGGATGTGAATACTCTAACAGCATTGACTGCCTCAAATAACACTGTCACAAGTAAGGTGTTTGAAAAAAAAATTTTTGAAAGCAATCTAAGTTGACATAAAGAATGGTTTATACAACATCTTTGATACATTTGCATCAAGACAGTGGCTCATAATTTGAGAGTACCTCTGCATACAGCTTCTAGCCCCCAAAAGTATGATTGAACTAGGAGCTAAGCTAGCTCATCCCTGTGCTGTAGACTTAGTAGCTTCTCCAGATGGAACCTGGCTAGTCCGTGTGCATGTCTTAGCCTCATAACTGTGTTGTAAGTCCCTGCAAGCAGAAGGATCTGCCCTGTCACATAGCATACCTCTCATAGTATTGCTGCCCCAGACACACACAGCCAGTGTTCTTGGAGAAGGTGAGAGTTGGCGATGCAGGCTCTTTTCTGACTTCAAAGTCTTAATGTATTTATGAACTTTTACATTAATGGCCGAGAAGAGAAATGTGCAGGGAGAGAATGTTCCCAGTTGAGGAGAGCTGTTCAGAATAGCCCGAAGGAATCCAGCTGTTCTGGAAAAATCCAGGGAGGCTAGGTGCTTCTAAGGGGAATGTAGAGGTGTTCAGTGTGGCTGTTTGGTAAACTTTCAGGTCAGACTTGTACAGATCTAGAATGTCTGAGGACTTCTTGTGGAGCAGAATTTGTCCTAACCTGTATCAGAGGAAGTGTTCAAGACACAGGCTTGGACAGTAAAATTTTTACACTAAACGTCTCCACTTGGTTGTGACTCTAGGGGCTCCCATGGCATGGCTAAAATAGTTATAGTGTGACTTAGTCTGTTCTAGGAATGGCAAGTGGAGACTGGTTTTATAATTGAGTGTTGTTTTGCCCAGAATATGTATAGATCTAAAGAAGGTCTCCCTCTGGCTCCCCTTGAGTTTTTTTTTTTTTGCTTGGTTGGTTTTGTTTGTTTTGTTTTTCAGGGATCCAGCATGTAGGCCCTGCATGGTATATCCTAGGCTCTCTTTGTAAGGCCTGCCTCTTAGATACGAAGGCGGAGACTTGGCCTTAGTGAACGTAGATTCTTCCATAGCTGGTTAGGTTGTAAGGGAGGCTGTCAGCCAGGGTTATGAGAGTAGAAACCATGCTGATAATAGCCATCATTTATGAAATGCTCACAAGTGGGCATTTCTAAGCCCCTCATATCTGCTCACTCCTCAGGCCACTGGGCTGTATATTTGTGAACCAGCCACCATGGAAACATTTTCATTTTGGCTTCCAAACCAAAGGGTATAGACATGATTCTAACTAAAAGTATTGCCTTGGATTTGTGGGTTTGGATTTTTTTGTGGTTTTGTTTTTTTAATCTAATTTGTGTGTGAAATGGTGTTTTCATTTTGTATTTCTTTAAATAATGGTGACTTTGGAACTGTTCAAGCCCTTCTTTGAAAAGTCACTGCTTATGTGAACAATTTTAAGTGGTACCACAGTTCAATTTAACAGATATTTATTGGGCATTTGTACATACTCAAATCCAGAATAAACATAAAGTTTAATGATGGTACTATTGTTTGGAATTATCCCTATTATAGATAGATTGCATGTCCTTAAAGTATTTGTAGAAATAAGATTTTTCCAAGTCAAGTGTGTGAGCTTGTGATGTTTGCTGACAGGTTGTTGAACACCTACCTGGTCATTGTGTTAACATTGAACTCCCTTTATCTTCAATAGCTTCTTCTTTAAGTGGGAACAAAGATTCCATTTATAGCCTGGCCATGAACCAACTGGGAACAATCATTGTATCAGGGTCCACTGAGAAGGTAAGGCGACCTGGCCAGTATCTGAACCTAAGAAAATGGAGACATTGCACTCGTTTAGTTCTTAAATACATTCACTGGGCTTGGTGAGGTAGCATGCTATAGTCCCAGCATCTGGGAGGCTAAGGCAGGAAGGATGGCTTGAGTCCAGAAGTTCACAATCAGCTTAGACAACACAGCCAAGTTCCTGTCTCAGAAGAGGCTGAAAACATAAAAAACGATAAAAAGACGAGTAATTTTGTCTAGTGGATGATAAAGCAAGTGTCATTTGCATACTTTAGTGTAAGCATACAACTGTGCACGTAGTGATGGGGAACTATGTGATTTTTTTTTTTTTCATTAGAAAGGTGTTCTTAAGCTTAGCGGCTATGGACCGCTATGTTTTGTTGTTTCCTCCTCAGAATTTAATAGTTGGTATTTGATATGAAAGTCATGTCTTTCAAAAGCTGGTTGTGCCTATGCTTGGTTTGCATAATGCTCTGTAAAAATCTGCAGGTTCTAAGGGTGTGGGATCCAAGAACCTGTGCAAAACTCATGAAGTTGAAAGGGCACACAGACAACGTGAAGGCGCTGCTGCTGAACAGGGACGGAACACAGGTAGGAACCCTTTGCAGACTCAGCTGACTGGAGAGGCTGCTTTGAGCCATGAGCTACATGTGTAATTATATCCTAATTTTTAGTCTTTAGAATATGAGGTTGTGGCTCAGTGGTTGGAGTACTTTTTGCTCTTGCAGAGAACTAGAGTTCCATTCCCAACACCTGTCCAGCCGTTCACAGGCTTCTGTAATTCAGCTTGGGGATCTAATTCCCTCTTTTGGCCTCTGTGGGCACTGCACACAGATGACATATACTCACACAGATACACATACATCTGAAAATAAAATAAATCTTTAAAAAATAAAATACAAATTGCCAGCTGGGTTTGGTAGCTAACATCTATAACCCAATTACTAAAAAGCCAAATTGCGGGGGGCTGGAGAGATGGCTCAGAGATGAAGAGCAAAGGCTGTTCTTCCAGGGGTCCTGAGTTCAAGTCCAGAAACAGCCACATTGTGGCTCACAACCATCTGAAAGATACAGTGCCCTCTTCTGGCCGGCAGTCAGACATGCAGGCAGAATACTGTATACATAACAAATAAATAAAATCTTTTTAAAAAAAATTGCCAGCTGGGTGTGGTGGCTAACACCTATAATCCAATTGCTCGGGAGACTAACAGTGAGTTTAACACCAGCCTGTGTTAGATAGTGAATATAGGATTCTGGGGTGAGACGCTATCTCCAAATAAAACAAAAACAGCTCTAAGTTGCACTTACAGTACTCCACATACTTGTTGGTTTAACTGAAGGCAGAACAAGAACGCTACCTAGTACGGTCCTACTGCTGATGTGTGCAGTAAAAGTGCTGACTGTGTGAGGCAGAGGGAAGCTTTGCTGTCAGACCCTCAGCCTGCCTATTAAGCGGAGGTTCTCTGTCTTGGGTGGTTGTGTTACTGGCTGTGATAGCTATAGGTTTAAGTCTCTAGCTAGCCGTGGGCTATAAGGCTAAAGCTCTTCCTAGCCACTGCAGTCTGGGTCCTGTTTCCCTTATAATTTATGATGTGCTTCTGTAAGAGGTGATTTAACTGTCAGACAGAGATCCCTTAAGTATACTGTGTCTGCTCTAAGCAGTAACATCGGTGGAGCTCAGTTTTAAACACTGCCTGTTGGATATCGTGGTTTTTCTGGTAATTTAAGTCTCAAAACCTAACTTTGGAATCTGGAATCATAGCATCAGGCAACTTTTTCAATGGTAGCCAGGCACCTACTGCTGCCATTAGGAGACCAGGAATGTCTGAGTTATTTAGCAGAACTGGCATTGCATTTGTCTGAAATAATCTCTTGTTGGACACCTCACATCTTTGGTGAGTGAAAGGAGAAAGGAGTGAAGACAGAGGGCCAGAATGTTTTATTGGTTCTGCCAGCTGCTGTAGGACAGCGAGCATTGCCTGGGACCTTGAGTAGGGAGGGGCACGGTACAGGGCAGAGTGACAGTGGCTCTTAGGAAGCCACTGCCCTTCATGGCTTGTTCTCCTTGGAGCCATAGAATACTGGCTGCTGATGACATTGTTTCCTGTTCTGGATTCATTTGCTACAACTTCTGTGACTGCTCCTCTGCTTCTACCTGTGCGTCTGCATCTGCTGCCTTAACTGTTCCAAGTCTTCAGCTGTGTGGACTTCCAGAGCACCATCTTTGCCAGACATTGCTGTCTGTGGGCATATGTTCCAGGATCTGAGGGATTGGAGCTTTCCTGAAAGAGCTGCCACCTCAGAGTAGCATCGTCTGGTATAGGCAGCCCCTCCTTGGCCCTGTCCCCAAGAATGTCTGAGTTCTTCCACATCCAGGTTGGATGAGTTATTCCATTGTGAAGTAGTTGAAAGAGGTGATTAAGTTTCTAGTGTTCCTGGCAGTTTGTGAGGAAGTCTTGTACTCTCTGTCCATTTCACTGTACCTACCCACAGTTTCACAGGCTCCTGAGCAGAGCAATCAATTGTTAAGTCTTAAGAGCCCATCTGTTTAAGAACCACCCAAGCCTGAGCCCATAGCTGCTTTTCTCTGAAGCCATTGCCTAGTCTCATACTCCAGCAGCAGCAAGTGCTCTGTCCTTGGAACCATTCTTTTTCCCAAGGAAATGGAGTTTTTATCCTTTCTACAAGTTGTCACAGCAACCAATCAGGAATACAGAGCATGCCCAGTATGGATGTGCGATGACTCCTTCAGCCTGTTTTTGTCTAATTCAGTGCACTCAGCCCTAATTTGTGTACTTCCAACTTGTTTGTGGTTGATTCTCCTGAACCTTCGGAGATGATCAGAACTACTAGTCACAGTTCAGATGAGAATTGTTCAGGACCACAGGGAATGAGGAGAGTCCTTGGAAGACCTTGCCTCTGATTCCTGTCAGAACCAAAGACCTGAGCCACGAGAAATCCAGAGCCATAAGCAAGAGGGTGAGACAGAGCTGTGACCCAGGCTCCCAAAAGGTTCTCTGACCTGGAACAGTGCCATCAGCCATCCAACATGAGAGTCACCTGCGAAGCTTCCTGGGCATCTATTGGTGAACCCTGCTGTGTGGTCTTGCCTCCTTGGGTCTGGTTGGGACCTAAGTGTTTACATTTTTAATAAGTTCCCAGTGGTGATTGTGATGAGATCACTAACACCTTAAATTCAGCTGCTTTTAGACTCTCTGTCTACCTCAATAATCAAACATCCAAACCCAAGTCACCATTAGGGTTTACAGAACCAGCAGGTGTCTGGATGGAGAGGACTAGAGCAGGTTTGCTCAGATGTCCCTGCTGGAGCACGCATGCCGTCTGCAGTCATTCCAGACTGGCGTGCTCCCTTGTTTTCTCTGTTCACAGTGCCTCTCTGGGAGTTCTGATGGGACAATTCGCCTGTGGTCCCTTGGACAGCAGAGATGTATAGCAACGTACCGAGTCCACGATGAAGGAGTTTGGGCCCTCCAAGTCAACGATGCCTTCACACATGTATATTCTGGAGGAAGGGACAGGAAGATTTACTGCACGGACCTAAGAAACCCTGACATTCGGGTGCTGATTTGTGAAGAAAAAGCACCAGTTCTCAAGGTGTGTTAAGTTTCAAGTTTTCTAACTGAAGTTGTGAGTGTAGTTAGGCATGTGCAGCAGAATCTGCACTAAACATTGACCAGATGTGAGGTTGGGAAGACCCTCCATCCTCAGTAGGGTAAGAAAGAGTCTCATTAGACCCTTGGGCCCAGGGTGGAGGCAAGTTGTGACTTCTGGGGTACAGCACTAGTGTATGATTGGCTTTTCTTCTGGTAAGCCCTAGTGACACTGTCAGGCATGCTGCTGAGTTTGCCTGGTTCTCCTGCCCTGTCCTTCAGAGTAAGAACATGAGCAGTTAGGTGTGTCTGAGCAGACAGAAAAGCTCAGAGGTTGGTCTGAGGAGTGGAAGAGCCCTGCAGGAGGACAGCCCCTGCCTGCTTCAGACTGGACACTGCCTCCATGCAGCCCTGCTGACAAGGCTGCACAGCGTGAGCAGGATTCATGATGTAGACGGCACCCTGATGGGCCAGCAAACTATCTTCTAGGGAAGCAGAGCGTTAAGGCTCTGGATGTGGCAAGCATGGAAAGACTGCCCTGTGAGCAGGACAGGTGCCAGGAGCTCTTAACTGAAGAAAGTGGCACAGGGTACTAATCACTGAGAATTCCTGGTATAGGAAAAAGAGTGGTTCCTCTTGTATGAATACACATCTTACATGTACAACATTCTGAGAGGACCAGAGGCCTGTGGTGATAGAATCCTGGCCAGCCTGTCCCTGGGTGAGGGCTAATTTCACATTTGTTGTGTTGTTGGGATTTTTTTTGAGAATAAATATTCTCAAAAAAGGAAGAAATTTATTTGCCCTATAGCCAAGACTAGTGGTTGCCAAAGACTAGTTTTGAGGGCTTGGCAAGAACCTGTCACAAGATATTAAAACTGGAATATCAGAAGCAAGAGTGTTGCTTTTGTTCCAGAAAGTCCTTATCCTTTTGACTGTGTCCATGTAAGTTGCAACAGTTACCCTAAATTAAAATCTTGATCCTGTCCACAGTGCTACCTGTCTATAATCCAGCTATTAGAGAAGAATCATGAGTTCAAAGCCAGCCTGGCTGACTTAGTAACTGATTCTAAAATGTTAACTACATATGTGCACACATGCACAAGTGAGAGCTCTAAGTAGCTCACTGGTGTGAGGGACACTTGCCTGCCATGTTACAACAGTAAATTCCTTTGGTAGAGACCCCTTTCCCTGTGTGGCTGTAGCTCACTGCTACAAGCCTGTGCAAGCAGTGTACAGTTGTTGACCATGCTGATACTCCATGGTATATCACCAGACTGATAGCTCATCTCTGGGCTAATAAGCCCTTGGCAAAGAAGACTTTGTATTTGGTTTCCAGATGGAGCTTGACAGATCAGCAGATCCCCCTCCTGCAATCTGGGTGGCAACAACAAAGTCCACAGTAAATAAGTGGGTAAGTTTGTGACTGTGTGCTCGTGGCAAGTCTATAAACATGTGGTTGGTTTGCTGGTCCACATGCTCCTGTAAATTCAGGTGTGATCCCTGAGAGTAAGAGTAACTCTAAAATTCATGCGTGAAACGAAGCTTCTTTTTCTGTTAACAGCTAGGATATATGCTGAAGTCCTTAGTACACACTGTCGCCTGATTAAAGCTTCAGTGTTAGGCAGCTTTACATGAGAGAAGGCATGTATGGTGTACGCAGCTGTAACTCAGCATTGAGAGGCCAACAGATGGGAGTGCTGCACAGTTAAGGCCAGCCTGGACTACAGAGCAAGATGCTGTTTCAGTCAATCAAGCACACAAAAGGAATGACATAGACAGACAGACCGTATACCCATTTTTCTAAAGGTAGTGGAGCAGGAAGTTGGCTTCTGACTTATTTTTCTCCCTGTCGCATGAAGAGCAGGGGTAGAGTAGGTCAGGCAGCTGGGTCCTCCATAGCATGGCTGACTCCAGGGCTGGAATAACCCCTGTTTGGGGGCTTAGTTACTCTTCTGTTGCTGTGGCAACACCAGGGCAACTTAACAACAGAAAGCATTTCATTAGGGGTTTCCTTAGTTTCAAGAAGTTAGGCTGTGACCATTGTCTTAGGGTTTCTATTGCTCTGAAGAGACACCATGACAGTTTTTAATATTTAATGGGAGTAGCTAGCTTACAGGTTCAGAGGGTCAGTCTGTTATCATCATGGTGGGGAGCATGATGGCATGCAGACAGACATGGTGCTGGCTACATCTTGATCAGAAGGCAACAGGACATGGACTGTCTCACTGGGCATGGCTTAAGCATATATGAACCCTCAAAGCCCGCCTCCACAGTGACACACTTCCTTCACAAGGCCATATTTACTTCAGCAAAGCCACACCTCCTAATAGTACCACTCCCTACAAGCTTATGGGTCAGTTACAATCGAACCGTCACAACCATTATGGTGGGACTGTAGTGGCAGGCAGGTATGGCACTTGTAGCTGAGAGCTCACTTCTGGTCTAAGAGTTTGCAGGCAGAAAGAGAGAGCAGGCCTAGCATAGGCTTTGGAAATGTCAAGGCCCACCCTCAGGCCACACCTCCTTGTCCTTGTGGGGCAGGCCTGTGGGGCCTTTCTCTTTCCACCACTGAGGCCTTGGAGTTTTTTTGTAAAAGCCATTGCCTCATTAACATTTGTTGGGGATTTCTTGCTGCTTGCCCCTGTGATTCCTTGCTTTCCTGGGTATACTCTGACACAGCTGTGACACCTGGGCATTTGCTTGTTCTCATCACTTGATTCACATTGACAAGCCTAGAGAGCATAAAATGATGAAATGATTATTTTGTTCCTTTAGACACTGAAGGGAATTCATAATTTCCGAGCCTCTGGTGATTATGACAACGACTGTACAAATCCCATAACACCCCTCTGCACACAGCCCGACCAGGTTATTAAAGGTAAGGCCTCAGGCAAGCGGTGCCTTCCTTGAAAGGCAGTGCTGTCATAGACAGAAGGCTAGGAACAGGGGCTCAGGTTAGCACAAGAAAGCTATGGGGTGAGATTTTTGGTCTATGCTTTGACAATTTCATACATGTATACCCTATATCTTCATTCTATCTGATCCCAGGTCCCCTCTCCTGCTCGTTGTATACTGTCTCAACATACCTCTTCTCACCTTCATGTGTGATTTCTTGTTTTTAACAGCCTCTGGGGCTCATCGGTGCTGCCCATATGCACAGGGGTGTGGTTTTGAGGGGTTTTTGTTGTTTTAAGTAGTGCCTATTAAGGTACCAATGAGGGGTTTGTGTGGTACTTGAGCACATGCATAGTCATCAAGGAGATCCGGCCTCCCTCTACTCCTTTGCCAGACATGGCTTTGTGTGTTTGGATCTGTATGACTAAGAACTGTGGTCTCCATATTTACTACAGTTCCCTTTGCTACAAATAGGGCATGACACACTTTGTTTGAGTGTACAGGGTTGCTTTAGTACTGTGTGTATCTTGACACTATTCTAAAGTTCATTTTTTTACCCTACAACACATTAGCCCATGTAAAATATCTTTAATCTTGTCTTTTGGCACAAACCAGAGATGGTCAAATGTGAGCCTCAAATACCATGCTTTGGCCAAACTGGCCGAGCGCATATATATATATATATAAATAAAGAAATGAATGAATGAATAGATAAATAAATAAAATGTTAGCACTGAGGGTTAGCCTCCTGTACTCTTCCCTCTGAAGTAGAATGCTGCTAGTCAGGAGGTCTGAAGGAGAGAAAGGTGAGAAGCAAGAATAAATGCCAGACTGGCAGGCTGACTCAGTGCTTACTGCTCAAGCCTGGCAGTTTGGATTCTGTTCTCAGAACCCATGTGAAGGTGAAAGGGGTGAACCAACTGCAGACTTGTCACCTGATCCACATGTGCACCATGGCACTTAGGCCTACACATGCATGCCACTTGATAATGATGAGTAGAAAGACATTTGCTTTTGTCTTTTACTAATTGTTTATTTCTTTTCTCCTTTAGGGGGCGCTAGTATCATTCAGTGCCACATCCTTAATGATAAGAGACATATATTAACCAAAGATACAAATAACAATGTGGCATATTGGGATGTGTTGAAGGTAAGTGTCTTTGGGATTAGAGGTTGTAGGATCATGTATTTCCCTTAATTTTCCTTCTTTGTACATGATAATCAAGATTTATTTGCAGTAATACTCTTTTTGGTGGTGGATACTTTAGATATAAGATGTTATGGTAGTTTACCTTTTTGAGGATCTAAACCATTTCCCTGGTTTCTGTGTTATGAATTGTATCAAAGGCTGCCGTACTGTGAAAAGGTCCATCAGCGCTCTCCTTTATGCTGTTGGCATTAGGCTGGACAATTCATTGGGTGTCAGGACAGCTGCTGTGTCCTCTCCTTTCTTCCACAGGAGGGTCCCATGGTACTCAGTAGGTCCCAAGAAGCCTCAATCACTCATCAGCCTTACTACCCAATTCTTGTACCCTGGTTACCTTATCCTCACCTCAGTGTGGCCCTAGGTTTTGCTGCCCTGCACTGACTATTCCCACAGTACCCAAGAACCTTGTCAGACCAGCATCTCTAAGATTGAGGTTGAGCTAGGACTTCTCTGCCTGTGGTTGTGTCCTTCACTCTTGGTCTGGGTCGCTGCTCTCAGTAAAACTCTGCTGTCTGAACGGGATATAGTTCTGCTTGGGTGTGACTCTGAGCTAGTGTGTATGACTATTACTCTGTAAACAGCATCCTTGTCCCAATAATGAACCTTGAAAATTTTGAAGTCACATGATCTGGTATACTAAATCTAAGAGGGTGAAGAAGTCAAGGAAGCCTGGGGACATGGAGGAATGGGCAGAGCTGTGTTCTAGTCCGTAGTTAGCATTCAGTCACATGAACTACTAGACTTAGCTGAACCTGTGGCTTCATCTCCAAAATGGCTTGCACCCCTTCCCTGCTATGTCATGGGCATATTTCAAAACCATGTAGCCCAGGCTCAGCATATAGGAATCTGCTACAATGAAATAGGTGGGAAACAGGAGGGAAAGCAAGTGTTCGTAACATGTTGGTTGGTGACTTTTCTTCTCTTTGCTTTGAACTTTTCTGGATAGTGCTTCTGAGTGACTGTGAAGGCAGTTAGTACTAGCAGAATTAAATTACAGCCCCACCCCTAGAAAAGATTATTTCCAGTTTCAAAAAAAAGAATTTTTTTCTGTGTCTGAGCATTTACTTGCATGTCTGTCTGTGTGCCGCTTGTGCGCCTGGCGCCCGGGGAGATCAGAAGAAGGAAGGTACTGGAGTCCCTGGACCTGGAGTAACTGGGTGCCAGTGAGCCAGATGGGTGCTGGCGGCTGAATCCAAGTTCTGTTCTAGAGCAACTAGAACTTCTAGATGGCTTAGCCACTGAGCCATCTCTCCAGTTTATTCATTTAAAATTTTACTAACAGGTAGTTATTTAAAGGCCTTAGGATAAAAGAAATTGGCTCTATTCTGCGAGGTCTATGTACTTTAGAATTATTTTACCAAGTGTGAAATTTGGAAGAGTGAAGTATGGGTCTGTTACATCATATTGGCCACTGTGCTTCCTTGTGCAGGCATGCAAAGTGGAAGATTTGGGCAAAGTGGACTTTGAAGACGAAATTAAGAAAAGATTTAAAATGGTGTACGTTCCAAATTGGTTCTCAGTAGACCTCAAAACAGGGGTAAGTTAGCAATCAATGTTTGTGTAATTTGGATAATTGAAGATCCCTAACATGTCCTAACTATTCTTAGGGATTTTGATGTTTTTAAGTGTTTGTAATTGCTTTTTCCCCCGTGCTAACAAGCTGTCACTTAAGCCTTTGGTACTTGAGTAAAGTGAGCCATAGCTGCATTGATTACCATGAAGCATGACGTAACGCCTTACTTTGTGTGGATGTGTGCATATTCAGGTGCTGTTAAGGAGTGAGTGCCACTGACATTGTTGCCTCTGACAGATGCTGACCATTACTCTGGATGAAAGTGACTGCTTTGCTGCCTGGGTTTCTGCCAAAGATGCTGGCTTCAGCAGTCCTGACGGGTCAGACCCAAAATGTGAGTTAAGTGTTTTCTATTGAAGAAGGTGGATCTAGGCAGGGACTCTTGGCTAGTCGTCTTCCTAAATGCCCATCCTCCTTTGTTGTTTGGGTTTTTTTGTTTGTTGGTTTGTTTTTTGAGACATTTTCGTTGTATAGCCCTGGCTATCCTGGAACTCACATTATAGACCTGGCTGGCCTTGAACTCAGATTGGCCTGCCTCTGTCTCCTGAGTACTGATTAAAAGTGTGCTCCATCACCACCCAACACACTGTGACACTTATTATCTTCACTCAGCATTCTTCTAAGAATTTGATATGTAGAAGGGGAGTGTCTCTGCACGTAACATCATGTTATTTTGTTTTTAAAGAATAGCTAAGCCTGGCATAGTGGCTCATGCCTGTGATCCAGCACTCTGGAGGCTGAGGCAGGAAAATTGCATGAGTTTCAGAGCAGCCTTAGCTACAGTGTAAAACCCTGTCTACAAAAAGGAGAGAAAAGAATGACTTTTGAAGAGCAATGTAGAGTCTCCTCTGCATCATCATCTCAGATTTGAGATCAGATGCTGAGATCTGCCTGTCCCTGGTCCTGGGTTAGGAGCTTAAGCATTCGTACCCCAGCATGGTAGTACATGCCTGTCACCTCTGTACTTGGGAGGAGGAAGAAAGAAGATGAGGACTCAAAGCCCGGGCTGAACTCAACGAAAAGAAAAAAGAATTTAGTATCAGCTCAGACAGTGCCACTTCAGAAGCCACCAGACTCGTGTCTATAGCACTAGGCCCCTCATTCAGGTCCTTTCCCTTTGGGTATCTCTAGCTGTTCTGTCCGTAGCCTGCCCCTGCCCTAGAGTTCTCTTCTCCAGCATCAGATGTAACATGAGAACATTGATCTCCCCTGTGTTAGGTTAGAGATAACAGACTCTCCATTTCTCTGTTCACTTGCAGTAAACTTAGGAGGGCTTCTACTGCAGGCACTTCTGGAGTACTGGCCGAGAACACATGTGACTCCCATGGATGAAGAAGAGAATGAAGTGAACCATGGTTAGTGTGGGGCCAAAGGGTGCTTACCACAATGTGCTGACGTGTGTTATGTGTCTAGGGTATGCCCAGTTGTCTCCTTTCTGCACCCGAGTGAGTGTCCAGTGAATTGAGACGGCTTGCAGGAGATGAGACCACTGTGGGGTGTGGTTCTCACAGGTGAAAAAAACCCATGTTTGATATTCAAAAACAGAAACAAGAGGTCTGGTGGTGGTACACACCTTTAATCCCTGATTCCTTCCCCCCTCCCCCCCATAAAAAGACAAAACAGAAACATAACCAGCTACCTCTGTACAGGGGTGGTTAAAAAACAGGGTTTCTCTGTGTGTCTTTGGCTGTCTAGAACTCGAGCTGTATACAAGGCAGCCTTGAACTCACAGAGATCTGCCTCTGTCCCCCTCCCCCAGTCCTGGGATTAAAGTTGTGTGCCACACTGCCTGGCAAGACACTTTTATAAACAATGTTTCCCCTCCCTTTCTCTTTGAGGCAGATCTCTGGTAGTCCAGGCTGGCTCACCTTTATCTCCCAAGTGCTGGGGTGACAGATGGTGCCACTGTGCTCTGACTTTCAGGAACTGGAGACTGGCAGGGCCCATGTGTGCAGGGCAGGCACTGGGTCAGCTGCATTGATCTTGTATCAGAGCCTTCTGAAATGCAACCAATATAAAAGACTGACTTCTTGGGCTGCAGAGACGGCTCAGAGGTTAGGAGCAGTGGCTGCTCTTCCAGAGGTCCTGAGTTCCATTTCCAGCAACCACATGGTGGCTCACAACCATCTATGATGACATCTGGTACCTTCTTCTGTACACTGTATACATAATAAATAAATAAATCTTTTAAAAAAAATACCAAATTCTTATTTTCAAGAATTTAACATTTTTTACCTTTATTACTTTTTTAATATTTAAAAATAAATTGTGTATGCCACATGTGGGGATGCATGTGAAGGCCTGACAAGGGCATCAGATCCCCTGGAGCCGTACAGTCAGCCTAGGTGCTGGGAACTGAACTCGGGTCCTCTGAGAGCAGCCAGCTCTTAGCTGAGAGCCATCTTTCCAGTTTCCTCCATCTAGTTTTCTAACTCTGTAACAGGATTTTTACCTTAAATTTTTGTTTTTAGATTTATTTTTAATTTGATGTTTATCAGTGTTTACCTGCTTGTATGTATGCAACACATGTGCCTAGTGCCCATGGAGACCAGAAGGGGTGTTGGGGCCCCTAAAACTGGAGTTACAGATGGTTGTGCGCCACTGTGTGGGTGCTGGAAACTAAACCTGGGTCCTCTGAAGAGTAGTCAGTGTTCTTAACCACTGAGCCAGCCATCTCTCTAGCCACAGGATGTTTTATTTTTAAAATGTTGGAATGTTTGCAGCCTGTTGTGGTATTTAGAAGCTGTAGTCTCAGCACTAACGGCCTGTCTGTCTTTCCTAGTGAGTGGGGAACAGGAAAGCAGAGTCCAGAAGGGAAATGGGTATTTCCAAGTGCCCCCCCACACCCCTGTGATCTTTGGTGAAGCTGGAGGTCGCACACTGTTCAGGTATGGATGAGAAGGACCAGAGGCCCTGCCTGAGAAATGCCTTACTTGACAGACCAACCCTGTTGCTAGGAAATGCTGGCTCAGACCTGAGAAGTGTGTCACTAAGTGTCTGGAATTGGCCTTTCCATAATGCCTGGTGCAGTGGGCGCTAGCACAGAAGAGCCAAGGCAAGATTCACAGCCCTCTCCCTTCCCTCAGATGCCTGCCTCCAGGTGGCATCTCTGGTGGTGCTCTTTCTCACTTTGCCAGTGTGACTGACTGCCAGGGGCAGAGATCAGATAGCATTACGGCAGTCCTTGCCCACAGGGACTGGACCAAGCAAGATAGGCTGTGCTCCTCCTGGGAATTGTTATGATCTACACTGACTATCAGGGCTGCCAGGAAATCCTCTGTGGGCCCTGCAAAAAAGGAAAAGCTGGTGTGGCTCGGCCCGGAGCTGAGCAAGTGTTACTAGTATCACAGGGTTGTCCCAAGTGAGGAAGTTGTTTGCCTAGCCCCAGGGATAGACTTTTTTCTTTTGTGATGGTCCCTGGGTGTAGTACCAAGCTAGGCCCTCTGCTGAGTGCCTCCTGCCCACTGTCACCTCTGCTGTCCTCAGTGAGCACTGTGAGGTTCCTCCTCTGATGTCCCCTTGCTTGTCATGACACTGACTACCTGATGGATTGTGTCTAGGCTGCTCTGCCGGGATTCCGGGGGTGAGACTGAGGCGATGCTTCTCAATGAGACAGTGCCACAATGGGTAATTGACATCACTGTGGATGTAAGTGTCCTGCACTCCACTTTGCTCTTTTATTCTTCCCAGACCATGACATTAAGGATTGTTTTAGACAATATAGTCTTAAACTGTAACAAAAGTCGCCTGCCAAGTGGAATTCTCTCTGCTTTCCTGAAGTTCCCAAGTTGCAGATGCATCTGATAATTGTTTACATATCAATTTTTGTCAGGTTTCAGTTATAATTGGTGTTTGGAGTCAGGTGCCCACCTCTTACCATTCAGCCTCCCTACCCTCCTCGCAGAGGGAGCACCTACTAGGAGATTGACTTTGCTCCTTTCTTCTCCCCCACGGGCATATATTATTTGTGTGCATGTCTAAGTTATAGTTCATTTTATTTACACAAAATCTTACAATGTGCTGCAACTCTTTTTACTTAAAAATGTGTTTTGGACATCTGTTCATGCCTGGTTACTCCCTTTAAATGACTTCACCTTATTCTGTTGTGTGAATGTCACATTCTTAAAAGAATTTGATCAGCCCCTTATTAATGGACTCGGGTTGTTTCCAATGTTTTCTATTGCAAACAGTGCTGCAGTGAACATCCTTGTACATGTATCTTTGTGTGCTTTTTAGGATAAATTCCTAGAAGTGGAATTGCTGGATCAAAGGGTATGCACATTTTAAATTTTGATAGATAATGCCAAATTGCCCTTCACAAAGGCAATTTACTTGTGAACCAACAGTGTATGAGTGCCCAGTTCCCACAGCCACACCAACACCAACACGTCACCTTTGATAGGCAAATACTGTCTGATGACTTTGATGTGGAATGTGTCTTTATTTATGGTGAGGTTAAGTCTTTTCATATTGGCCGTTTATATCTCTCTGTGACCTGCCTGTTACGTCCCTTCCTCTAACTGGGGCATTTGTCTTACTGACTTGTAGGTGATCTTCCTTTGCATATTAACCTGACTCCTCTGTACTTCATTAAACTTTTACTTCGTTCAAGGTTCTTTCCCAGGTGGAAACTTAATTTTTGTATAATCAAATTGATCTTTTATGGCTCTGAGTTCCATGTTTTGTTAGGTGTCTCCTAATCCAGAATAGGGGTGGCGCAAGATGCCTTATTTGAGCTCTTTGTATGTTATCATTTTCTTGCTTGGCTCTTTAATCTGATAATTGTTCTTCTGTTTGATGTGAGGTAAGACTAACTTTTTCCAGAAAACTGAGCAGTGTACCAGTGCAGTCTCTGGAGTCTGTCCTATCTACTAATCTGAAATGCTGTCTTTATCGTGCACTAAATTCCTGTAGACACTTGGCTCAGTCTGTTTCTGGATCTCCTTATGTTCTCTTGACTATTGTGTATATTCCTAAAGCCATATGAAAAGGGATTTAATCTCTTAAAGCCTTAGAAAATTTGTTTTTTACCCCAGATACACCACCCCAAGTACTTAGAGCCATTGTGACACCTGGTGGGTATTCTGTGGCCCTCCCTGCCTAAGCTTCCCATAAACCACCGCTTCCTTCGAGTGTAGAACTCGCCTGGATGCATTACTGACCCTATGGCATGGCTTGTGCCCTGAGAAAGCTGACCAGATGATTTCAGACATCATGTGAGAAGGAAGATTTTCTTCATGGTAGAAATGGAGGGAGTAGGAGAGCCTGAGGCCTCCCCTGTCCGCTAGGTGATGGGCCTGCCCATGCAGCAGGCGAAGGTTCTGGGGTTCTCTCCAGACACTTAAGCTTCTGCTTGGGCCTTTAATCATCATCCCCAATATTGGATTATACAGCTTTAAAATTTTAGGTTTTATTTTCCTAATGTTTTGTTCAATAATTTCAGAAAAGCCATGCCACAAAGACTATTTTTGGCCCTAATATTATATATAATTTGTCTTCATCTATTTTTATTATAAGCTAGATATCATACTTGCTGATAAGTTTTCTCTTAAGGCACACTTCAGTTGATAACTCACTATAAATTACATTAAAGTTATTTGATTGTAAAAATAGTAATTTGTAAATCATGTTTTTCTGTTGACAGCATTTTACTTTTTATCGGCTAATAGAAACTATTATACCTCTTAAACTTTTAATATTTCAGAAAAATATGCCCAAATTCAACAAAATTCCTTTCTACCTCCAACCTCATGCATCTTCAGGAGCAAAAACTTTAAAAAAGTAAGTAAACTGTTGCACTTCCTTATTCCAGTCACTGCAGATGCCTCTGTCCTCACAGCCACCTTTGTTCGAATGCTAGGTCAGAGGCTGGTTCTTAGGAAGCTATCTCCTGCCACAGTCTAGCATAGCTCATAATTGCTGACTCGTGCCTTTGTAGCCTGAGCACTTGGAGACAGAGGCAGGAGGCCAGCCTGGCAATAGAGTGAGTTCCAGGACAGCAGAGACTCCATAGCAAGACCAGGTGGCCATACCTGTAATCCCAGCTCTGGGGAGGTGGACAGAGGAGGGTCAGGTCAAGGCATGTCAGACCCTGTCTCTAAACCACACGGTTCCATTCAGGATAAAACCTGTGTCTAGTAGTTGCTTTTACACATACTTAGAGAATAATGAGATGGGGAAATAACCAGCTCTGAGCAGAGCTTTCCAGGAAGTTTCTAGAAGGAGGAATCACCTGAACACGTACAGATGGGTAGACTGTCTAAAGACATAATTCCCAAGCAGGAGCAGGCTCAAGAAACTAGAAATGGCTATGGAGGTGCATGTTCCCACACAAGAGAGTAGAGTAGGAAGACACATCGAGATAGAGGCTTCATGACTGAATTTGAATGCCAGGTCATAGAGTGCTGTGACTGACATACCACCAGAAACTGATCGGTAGATGTGGCTCCAAGAGAGGCTTAAGGCAGAGAAGTTGAGGTCTGGCAAGGAAGTCTGAACCATGATTGGTATGTTTGTACTGCCTCATGAAACCAGCAAGACTGTTCAACTGTCACAGCCATGCCCAAGCTCACACAGAGGGCCCAGGTCCCTCTACCTACCCCACCACTTTCCTCCACATGCACACCTAGATCACTTTAGAACAAGCCGTGGGTGGGCAGCACTTCAAGTAGATTTAATGACTGAATCCCAGGATCCTTAAAAAGAGTTTAAACCTTAGCTGTGAGGTTTGATGATGGTGGACTGATACCCGAGATGAGAGCTTGGAAGAAAGGGACTTTAGTTGTGTAATTTAGGACAGGCCAACTGCTGTTTGTGGTCTGGAGCAGGCTCTGGCTTAGTGTCTAGGCCAACGTGTTTGTTGTCGGCTTCTGTTTGAAGGCACAGCAGTGGGACGTGACAGTGAGCCCCTGGGTAGTTAGTTGGGCCCCCAGTAGTTGGTTGGTGGGTCTGCCCAGGTCTGCCCTGGCTGCATCAGGTGAGTACGTGAAGGAATACAATACAGGCCACTACTGTGTGTACATGAGGCTGAGAAGGGTACTACAGGGACTTTGCTGATAGCTTCAGATGGCTCAAGGCAGAGACTAAAATCATGCACTGACTTTAGATGTCTGTACAACAGTTATCTTTAGATGTTGACACAATGAGAAATAGATTTTTTGTGATGTCAAACATGTCATTGTCTTTTAGAGACAGACTCTCTGCCAGTGATATGCTGCAGGTCCGAAAGGTGATGGAACACGTCTATGAGAAGATTATCAACCTGGATAACGAGTCTCAAACCACCAGCTCTTCTAATAACGAAAAGCCAGAGCAGGAGAAGGAGGAGGATATTGCTGTATTGGCAGAAGAGAAAATTGAACTTCTGTGCCAGGACCAGGTGAGTGGACCTGCAGAGGTACCCGGAAAGTCACTTACCATGTGTTTAGACTCTCAAGCTTTTGGCGTCCAAGGGCATCAGCTTTCCCAGGCTCTCAAGAGCCCAGTGTCTTGGAAAGGTTCTTGAGCTCCTCTTCATCTGAGGGAGATGCTCAGGGAGAGGACACAGATTCACAGATGCCCACAGTAGGGCTGTACCTGTTAACAGGGGCAAGGTCATATTGATTTGCAGGGTAGTATCTGTCGTGTTAAAGAGCTTGAAGTGGAGGTGGGTGGAAGAGATGGAATTACAGTGTGTCCTCGGGCAGGAGCACACATTTCAGATTTCACGTGTGGAAGCAAAAACAGGTTCCTAGGGACAGTGGGGAGCAAGCTGGGCCACCTGGCAGAGTCCCTGGTCAAGGATGCCTTTAGCTGTTGGTGACCTTGATGTTTTCAATGCACTTTGACTATTCAGGTTTTGGACCCAAATATGGACCTTCGAACAGTAAAGCACTTCATATGGAAGAGTGGTGGAGACCTCACACTCCATTACCGGCAGAAGTCCACGTGAAGGGTGGGCCCATGCTCCTGGGTTACTCATCAACCTTCCTGTGGCTCCAGTAGTCCCAGGAAGCCCACCAAGCCCTACCGGGAACAGGACCTCCACCTGC
>PVIH01012481.1:0-63348 GCA_004025045.1 Sigmodon hispidus
GAAAAAAAAAAAAAAAAAAGAAAATGACAAGGCGATTTGTGACTAAAAAGATTAGCTATGATGCATTATTTCACCAGTGATCGTGGTTACCTGGGTTTATTTTGGCTGTTTGAACACTGTAACTAATTTGAATCACTGGAAAAATATCGAGGAAAATCTAAGATAATACAAGAATAGAAGTTTAACAGTTTTGTCAAAAAGCATATAACTCAAAACTAATCTGGTCTATGGAATAAAAAGTTTTTATATTTCATTACATTTATTTATGTATTTATCGTGTGTGTGTGTGTGTGTGTGTGTGAGTGTGTGAGGCACCCTTGTAGAAGGCAGAGCACTATTTCCAGGCGTCAATTCTCTCTAATATTTGGGTCTCAGAGATCAAAGTCAAGCCATGAAACTAGGTACCAATGTCTTTACCTGTTGAGCCATATCACAAAGATCCATAAAGTGTATTATTAATATTACAGTAAGAATGACAAGTTAATGTACTAACAAAGCCTTTATGGTGGGGCTTGGATATTTAAAAGCACACATGTATGACTCTTCAGAATATTGCTATTTAAAATCTTTTTCCTCCATGGTCTTTTACTCACCTGTGAATGACTCTATATTTTCCATCATCTTACTCAGTCTCACCTTTCCATCTGTAAGACAAAGTAAGACACAGGCACAGTGACTCCAACTCAGAAAACCTAAGACTTTACAGTGTGAAATAAAACATTGACATTCAAATGTTTACCCTTATTTGTTTTGTAAATGCATTAATTTTCATTTCCAGTTGAGCATGGAATTGAAAACTGAAGGTCTAAATGTGATATATAGATAGCACTAAAGGAGAAATTACAGAAAGTATAAATTCTACACACAATGGTGCAAGGAAATTAAAAAGGCATTGTTTAATCTTTCCACTTGATCTGTTCCACTTTAGAATGCAAGAGCAGTCTGTATGGTCACATGAGTATTTCAGATTTAAAGGCACTATTGTGGCACTGTTATGTAGCCCAGGCAGACCTGGAACTCTCTGAATAGTTATTCTAGGACGTCCCTGAACCTGCAATTCCCTGCCTTAGTTTCTCACTTGCTGTACAGGCAATCATTACTGAACACTCTGTTCATGTTCCAAGGCCTCCAACATTTGTCTTGTTTAAATAATCTGCTGACTTGTTGAAAATCTTACTTCTAGGTTACATCATCCCTTAAAGGTACCATTCAATCATGATCTCTACAACTCTGTATTTCTTCTAAAAAACAATATTATTTTGTAGAGAAGTTAAATCTTTGAAGCTATCTAGCTCTGGTTTCAGGTACTATTAATTAATCTCTGTGATGTACCCTCAATTTTCACGTCAGAGAAATTGGGATAATAACTTTCCTCACAGGGTTGCTTTGAGACTATTGATAACATAGATCTGCTGCCACATACATAGTAGGTAGTTAATATTTGATAAGTATTAACTGTGGTTACATCATAGAGATTGTTAGTTTTTTCTGGCGAGGGGTACAGCAGTATGAGAACAGTGGAAGGAAATTTGCTACTTTCCTACATTAGCTATTTAATTAGTATACAATTCTGAGTTTTTGTTAACTAAATGTGCTTCATAGAACTTCGTACAAATAGTCAGTGGGTAAGTCATATCTTATTCACAATAAAGATTTCCAGTGGAAAGACAGTGGTGGGCTTACCCAGGAGCCTCTAGGTAATGGATGAAGATAAACATAAAGATAAAGGTGTTCTGATGGTTTGAATGTGGCCCCCAAACTACGTGTGTTGGAGACAATCTCTGTGGTAAGTGTTAGGAGGTGAGACCTTTAAGGGGTGACTAGGTCATGGTCCAGATGAACTCATATTACTGCTTGGGTGGCTTTACTATTGAGAACTGCTTTGTTATAAATCCGAGTCACCCCCACCCGACTTGAAACCCCTCCTGGTTGGCTGCAGTCACTTGCTCTTGCATGCTCTGTCTCTGCTTCTCTCTCACACGAGCACACATCTTTTAGCTTTCTGCCTTGTGCCATGGGTGATGCAGCAGGAAGGCCCTACCATACTAATTCCTTGATTCTGGACTTCTTGGCCTCTATGACTATGAGAAATTAATTTCTGTTCATCATAATTTGCCTAGCAGCACAAAACAAAGTAAATCAGATGTAATAAAATTTCATGGTGCAGTGAGAATCATAGAAGATTGGTTTCTAAATAGATACATTATTCATAGTTTTAACTCCAAACAATACACAATGCATTATAATATCTATAGAAGTTGCTATGTCTGTTTTGATATATATAATTTTGCTATGTTGAAATTGAAACCTTCCTTTTTGATTAGACATAAAAGGAAAAGTGATTAGGATGTCTTTCTGTATGCTGTGAATTATCCTTAGATAATACATTTTTTTGTCCTAAAAAAAAATAAAGTTGCTATGCTGCTTCCAGATGAAGGTTATAGCCTCTCTATTTTCCTCATAGGATTAGAAATTGGCCTAATTATTTATACAGCCATATAATATACTTTCCCTCCCTTTGAGACATTTTTTTTTGTATAGCTGTCCTGGAACTTGCTCTGTAGATCAGGCTGGCCTTGAACTCAGAGATCCACTTGCTTCTGCCTCCTCAGTGCTGGGACTAAAGACATGTACTTCCATCCATGCACTCAGTCCAAATAATATACACTAAGCACTAAGTCTATATTATTTTATCACCCTCCCCCAGTGGAGAGCCGAGGATAATGCAATTAAGAAGTATCCCCTAGCCCAAACAGCTAAGTGGGGCATATTTCTGGTTCATTTTCCCTTCTCAGGGAGGGTGTGTCCTGCCCTTTCCTGGCTATTTGGGCATGTGATCCAAAGTCAGCCTGACTGACTTCCTGACTTTGAATCTGGAAAATGTGACACAGGCGATACATGCAGCCGTGCCACCCTAGTGACACTATTAATTAGCTCTGTGGTCATGAAATCTGATGCAGTCTTGGCTCTGCTCTTCCCAATCCTGGCTCCCAAATATTTGATTCTATGAATCACTCCATGGTCTCCCAAAGTTTTCTTTTGTGTTTAAGCCAGCCAGATGTAGCTTCTTTTGCCCAGAACCTGAAGATATGACTTTACTATTGAGAGAAACTTTTGGCTGAATGTGGTGATGCATGCTGTTTATTCTGACACTCTGGAGGCAGAGGCAGTTAGATCTCTGTGAGTTAGAGGCCAACCTGGGTTTTCAGGCTAGCCAAGGCTTCATATTGAAACTCTGTGTATAAAAAAAAAGGTTAAAAGAAACTCCAAAGACCAAAACTCTTCAACACACACACACACACACACACACACACACACACACACACACACACACAGAGTTTCCCCCCCCTTCCAGATGAGATTTTTAAACTAAGCTGGAGAAGTGCCATTTTCCTTAATGTTGAGGCTCACTAGAGGTTACGGTTATGGCTTATAGTTGTTTTATGCCAACCAACCATCTGACTGTATAGAATAGGAGCCACACATAGGAGACTGTTTGCTCCAGATTTGCTTGATGTGGCTTTAAGTGCTGGCAATTCATCTCCTTTCTTATTGGGTCTAAATGAAGAAGACAGATTTAAAATTAAAGTAACATTATTTCCTAGAGTCAGACTCAGTCTAGGATTTGGTACCTTAGGAAGCAATACAACTTTGTCTCAATTGCTGTGATAACAATGTTAAATTGTTTCAGCATAATTATATGAAAAAAAACCTCCCACAAATTAACTCTGGCCATTGCTTAACCATCAAGGGAATGCAAATCAAAATCACAAGACATCACCTAACTGGAGTCAGGGTGGCTATTAATAAAAAGACAAAAAGAGCCAATGCTGAGGGTATAGAAAAAAAAGGCAACTCTTACACACTGTTGATGGGTGAACA
The DNA here is from genome assembly GCA_004025045.1 of Sigmodon hispidus. Classification (NCBI taxonomy): domain Eukaryota; kingdom Metazoa; phylum Chordata; class Mammalia; order Rodentia; family Cricetidae; genus Sigmodon; species Sigmodon hispidus. Next base: position 3,883 of record PVIH01012481.1, read on the forward strand.
TTAGCACAGCCATTATGGAAAACAACATGGAAACTCCTCAAAAACAAAAATAGAATTATTGTCTGACCAACAATCTCATAGCTTGGTAGATCCATGGAAGGGCCTGTGTGTATTGAAGAGAGGTCTGTGTGCTCATATTTACACAACACTGCTCACAATAGCTGAGATACAGTCAGTGTAAGAGTCCTCTGATGAACTGGAGGACTTTATGGAGCTGAGACAATGGAGGCACAGACACTGTTCCCTCTCATATAGACTATAAAATCTTTGAGCTCCAGAAGCTGGAAGTGAGGTGTTGGTCAGGGGATGCAGAATCATAGAAGGCTATTGCACAGCAAGTGATGCAGTCAGCAACTACTTGTTGAGTTCTTTAAAAGTATAACTAAGCATGCTGTTTGCTATCTCCAGAATGGTAATTGTGTGGGGTGATGTATTTGTCAATTAGGTAGATCTAACCATTCAATAAGAAAACTTTAAAACATCACATTATACACAATATATACACATAACTATCAATTAAGAAAATCTAGGATGGTTAGGCATGTTTTCTGTCTTGAGCTTCCTTCTGATTTTATGGACTTATTACGATTATTATTATTATTTGTAGACCACAAAAGTGAATCAGATGCCCTGGAGCTCTAGTAGTTGGGCAATCATGAGCTTTCCACCATGGATGTTGGGGAAGACTTAGGTCCTCTGGCAGAGTGGTAGGCTCTCCTAAGCACGGGTTCTTAGTCCTGACACCTTCCTTTTCCTTTGTTTCATTTCTCCGGCCTCTCAGGTCTTTAAATGTTCTTAGTGACATGAGGGTTTAGCCTTGCAAGTGGGACTCCTTGCTTAACAGACAAGTCATCTCTGGCTGAAACATTACGGTTTGGGATTAACAGCCTTCCTCATGAGCATGTTTGGAAGTTTATTAGAAGAGCTGAGAGTTGGTCTGAAGACAGGCTGACATGCTAACCTTCAATTGGCAGATGGTTCTTCAGGTCTTCGAGTTCCTCATCCTCCAGCTCATAGCCCAGCTCTTCTAGGATGGCTTCCAGTTTGGAGACAAAGCACTTTCCCCCTTAGGAAAGAAGGAGGTTCCAGATGAAGGAGTCTGATGCTAAATTACCATAGACGGGAGCAACCCATAGCCCAGTAAAACCAGACAACTCTCAGGCTGCAGAGACATGGCAGAAGCTAGGAATGCAATGTAATATATCACCTCAAATCCTGTTTCAGGGGGTGTTTTCTATAGTTTGTAGGAAGGGTGTATTTAGAAGTTAATTATGAATTAGAAGAATTATGTAAATTTTTACTTATATATTGATTGTACTGATTCTATATATCTATATATATTCTTTTATATCAACTATGAATTAGAAAACAACTAGCACTCTTAATTAGCAAACAAAATTTGAAACATTTTTATTGCTGGAAAATCATAAACTGTATTATGGTTGCATCTAAAAGACCTGCAAACTTAGAGAAAATAAAATAAATCACCTGATTATATGTAATGATGACATGAGCTTTTTTTTTTTTTTTTTTTTTTTTAAGTTAAAATTCAAGGTAACAACTTGAATTGTCTTATCGAGATTATAACACTTACCAGAAAACCACTTTATGTGATCAAGTAATATGTTTTTAAGTATTTTCCCATCATCTGTAAAACACGAAACATTTAAAATTAGAGAAAAAATAATATATACTATTAAAAAAGGTAAAGAAGATTATAACTTTGAAATTTATACTTCTTTCTTTCATTCCTTATTATGTGTACAGTGTTCTTCCTGCATGTACGGTTACACACAAGAAGAGGGCACCAGACCTCATTACAGATGGTTGTGAGCCACCATTGTGGTTTCTGGGAATTGATCTCAGGACCTCTGGAAGAGCAGCCAGTGCTCTTAACCTCTGAGCCACCTCTCCAGCACTTAAATTTATACTTCTACAGTTCTTATCTCTACATACACTTCTTTACAAAGAAGTACAAGGTGAGATTTTTTCTTTTTTTTCCTCTTTCCTCTTTTGTTCCTCCCCTTTCCTTTGTGACTTTTGCCTCTCATTTTTTTGTTTTCTTTTTGGAGCTGAGAACTGAACTCAGGTGCTTTCCACTGATCTAAGTCCCCAAGGTTCCCCTTATTTTCCTCTCCCCCGACGCCTTCTCTTTCTTCTTAAATCGTGCTAAGGCTTGAACCCAGGGCTTTGTGCGTCTAAACAAGTGCCCTCTGACCGAGCCTTCCCCCAGCCCTGGACAGAGTTCTGAATGTGCAGCTGGCAGACATCTTGCTGGTGCTGAGCTTGCCTTTCCCTTTCTTCTCCTGTTGGTGTAAGTTCATCCTCCTTTCTCCCCGTTCTATTTAAACCTTATTTATCTTAAGGGAATGGCACCTTTTTTTAAGATTTATTTATTTATTATGTATACAGTATACAGAAGAGGGCACCAGATGTCATCATAGATGATTGTAAGCCAACATGTGGTTGCTGGGAATCAAACTCAGGACCTCTGGAAGAGCAGTCAGTGCTCTTAACCTCTGAGCCATCTCTCCAGCCTGGGAATGGCACTGTTTTAAGAACATTTACTTACTTATTTATGTGTGCATGTGTGAGTGTGTGAGTGTGTGAGTGTGCATGTGTGTGTGTGTCTATTGTGTTTGCTCTTATACTGTGTGTTCCAGGCTAGCTTGGACTGGGAACTTTTGAGGGCTTTCCTGTCTCTGCCTCCCATATCATTGTAGAAAGGCTGGGATTGTAGACTGAGGATTGCAACTTTTATATGGGTTCCAGGGATGTGAGTTCAGATCATCAGTCTTACACAGCAAGTGCTTTTACATACTGAGCCATACCCATAGCCAGGAGCAACCCTTTTAATGCCAAGATTCAGTTTAAAGATGCTGGTGGGGGATGGGGGAGATGCTCTCAAAACAAATTCAAATGCCAGACACAATACTGTTCCAGTTACAGCTTCATATCCTTTTGTTTTTGGTGTTGTGAGATAGGAGAGGTGTCACTTTTTGCGATGTTCTCATTCAGAGGTTAATATAAGCATAGAGATGCATCCCATAGCCACCGAGTACCTACCAGGGACAGGCAGCCTTTTCAGTAGCTCTCTGACTTCCTTATTTGTGAGCTCGATGCCCATGTTCCCCAGCACTCTTTGTGTGACTTTGGCATCAATTTTTCCTCCTTTGGGAAAATAAAAATGGAAATGGTAAAAGTGATAATTGCTTGCTGACTTTAGATGATAAGACTAAGTTGCTACAGAAACATGGGAATGTGTTAAAATTTGAAGAAACTATGGGTTTGAAATTAACACCTGTAAGCAGCTATTGATCTTGTTTACAATAAAGAGATGCACAGGAAGCTCCTGGTCCTCTGCACCTAACCTGGGGTACAACACCATCAGCTCAAGTCCACACTGCTCTCTGTTTTCCCTAGATTATGGGAAGAATCGTCTCACAGGCCACATCATTGGCATATTGTCACAGTTGTTTTGTGGCATTTCCTGAGTTAGAGTGTTGCCCAATATTTTGAATGAGTGATGAGTGTTACCATGGTGAAATAAAGCATAAAATAAAGGAGGTTTCAGAATAAAAGCAGAACTCATTATGGACATATATCCTAACAAAACTTTGCTAAAAGCTAAATAAAAAAATGTAATCTCTGTGCTAATTAAAAATTTGAAGCCAGTACAAGGTAAGAATATACCCTGTATTATGTAAAGGTTTTTCTGTCTAGCTCTGCTAGCCCAGAACTCCCTATTGTAGGACAAATTGGCCTTGAACTTGTGCAGTCTTCCTGAATGCTGGAACTACTGTGGTGAGCCATCTTACTATATATATACCTGGCTGGCCTGGTTCCACCAAGTCTCCATGTTGGCCTTGAACTTGCAACAATTCTTCTGCCTTAGTTCTCTGAAGGCTGAAATTATGAGCATACATTCTATGCCGGCTAAGAAAATTTATCTTAAAAAATGTATAGCTTTTGTGTAATAGTCTTGGATCTTTTTATAAAATTGCTGCCTTACCTGTGAATTTTTTTACTTCCTTTATCAGTTTATGAAGCTTAGTCTTCCCAGAGGCTGTAAAAAGACCATAGTTCACATATACATGAATAACTGTGTACTGATTCAAAGATAAATGGGACATGAAGTAGAACTTTATGTTATGATTTGTTTTGAATTATAGCATACATAAGCAAACATGAAATCAGGAAAATTATTTTTGAGATACATCGACTATTGCTGTGAAATAATTCTCTTATACACTGTAAAGGTTTGTCATCGGAATTGGTTTAATAAAATGCTGGTTGGCCTGTAGCCAGGTAGGAAGGATAGGCAGGGCAAACAAACTAAGATTCTGGGAAGAGAAAGGGTGGAATCAGGAGTTGCTAGCCTGACATAAAGGAAACAAAATGAGAATGCCATATTGAGAAAAGGCACCAAGCCATGTGGCTAAACACAGATAAGAATTATGGGTTAATTTAAGTGTAAGAGCTAGTTAGTAATAAGCTTGAGCTACTGGCTGAACATTTATAATTAATATAAGCCTCTGTGTGGTAATTTGGGAAGTGGCTGCTGGGTATAATTCCATAGACAGGATAGAAAGCTCTACCTTCAAAGTGTGACTTCTTTGTTCATAATAATAAAATAAAAAAAGGTAAAAAAAGAAAGCTCCATCTTCATTTACAGACTATTAATTTCATTATCATCTCTTTATTTTTCCTTTTCAAGATCTCAGCCTTGGGCTAGCCAGACTAGTTAGTAGACAAAGGTACTTGCTGTCAAGCCTGATGACCTGAGTTCAATTCCTGGGCACATGGTAGGAGGAGAGACCTGATTCCAGAAAGTTGTTCTCTGTCTGATCTATACACTCACCATGGTACCCAAAAAAACTTAAGCTTTGCATATCATATGAATCTCCCTCTTCAGGCTTGTTTTCTTTAATTTATACTATCCATTAGCAGGTGCTCAAATCAGTATTACTTGTTAAAATTAAAGATTTATTTTTTCATTAAAAATTTCTGCATATTGGTGTTTTTGCCTGTATGTATACCTGTGCACTATGTGCATGCAAGACCTGAAAAGACCAGAAGAGGGCACCAGATCCACTGGAACTGGAGTTACAGATGGTTGTGAGGAACCATGTGGGTGCTGGGAATCAAACCCAGGTCCTCTGTAAGAGCAGCCACTGCTCTTAACTCTTGAGACACTTCACCAGCCCAGAGATGTAGGATATTTTAGAATAGGAAGAAAACATTTGGGGTGTATCTTCCCCCCTCAAGCTAATCTATATAACCCCTCATGGACATGCCTAGAGATTTGCTTCTATAGGGACTTCCCATCCCATCAAGCTGACAATTGAAATTGACCAAGCAGGAGTACAATATTTTTATAATGCCAACATTTATTCAGATGTACTCAAGTATGCACACATTCTTAGCTTTTTGTTCTTCCTCACATCTCCAGCTTTGCCTTTCGGATCATTTTTCTTCTGCCAGAAGTAAATGTCATTACAAACACTCTGTTTTGCTGGTATAAAACTATTTATTTAGCATGTTATTTTGTTTTTGATATTTCTCACAATAAAGGACGTGCTGTGAGTGTGCAATTCCATCCTTCCTTATGGGTTTTTTTTTTGTATTACAAATATTCCTTACAGTCAATATGGCAGATGGGCACTTTGAGAAATCTTACCACTTGCAGAATGCATATATTTAAGACTTCTATGAATCATAGGAAGAAAACATATGGACAAAATGAAGAGGAATCAAGGCCAAAGAAGACAGTTTGTCTTTCTTTAATCAGAGTTATGAAAGGATGAAAAAAAACCAAACCAAACCAAACTCCATAGGATAAGGACAGGACTATGAGAAAAATGTCTGATGATTTTCTACAACTGATGAAGGACTTCAATTGTTATATTCCAAAGCCCAATGAGTCCTAAGGCAGATACATGAAAGTAAACCCATTCCAGATTTTCACATTACAGTAAAGCTTCAGAACAAATGATAAATGTTCTGAAAGCAACAACAGCAAAACAAAAATAGTAAGTTTTACAGCTGGCTTCTCATCAGCATTTGAAAACATGATTGTGAGATGACACTTAAAGTGTGCTGAAAGGAAATGCTAGGCCCAGATAACTCATCAGGAACTATAGTAAATGCTCTCTCCCTCGTGTGTGTGTGTGTGTGTGTGTGTGTGTGTGTGTGTGTGTGTGTGTGTATGTGTGTGCGTGCGCATGTGTGTTCAGGCAGGCTCTTGAATACATTTCTTAGGGTAGTCTCAAACTTGCAATCCTCCTGCCTCAAGCCTCTTGAGTGGTGTCACATGCTAAATAAATAGTTTTATACCAGCAAAACAGAGTGTTTGTAATGACATTTACTTCTGGCAGAAGAAAAATGATCCCAAAGGCAAAGCTGGAGATGTGAGGAAGAACAACAAGCTAAGAATGTGTGCATACTTGAGTACATCTGAATAAATGTTGGCATTATAAAAATATTGTACTCCTGCTTGGTCAATTTCAATTGTCAGCTTGATGGGATGGAAAGTCCCTATAGAAGCAAATCTCTAGGCATGTCCATGAGGGGTTATATAGATTAGCTTGAGGGGGGAAGATACACCCCAAATGTGGTGGACCTTTCCTTTGCCTGGGGTCCTGGAATGAATTAGAAGAAGGAAGGTGAGCCAAGCATTCGATGCGCTCTCCTTCCTGACAGTGGATTGACTTCCTGTTCTTGCCTCCATTCTGTCCTTGTCACAGAAGACTGCATCTCCTAAAACATAAGCTGGAACAAACCTCCTTCCTGCAGTCGCTTTTGTCACATATTTGATGAGACAAACAACTAATATAACCACTGATGTTTCTCTAAATTAAAAACAGAACAGCACAGAAATGAAGAGATAAGAAGATTAACACAGGGAAGGAAGAAAATGAAGGAAAAATGTTCTTAGGTTCTTCTGTTATCTAAGAGGAAATTAATTGGGAGAGACAGGTTCACATCTTTCTATAGCAAAGCTCAGTAACAGATGTGAGACTTCAGTGATGGCTGCTCAAAGGCTGAGATCATCACGGAGCGGGAAGGACAGAGAGTGGTGGAGAGTAAGAGAAATTAGGGGACAGTTTATGTGTACAAACCAAAGAGACATCCAGGGACAGTAACTGTAATGAAACGTTATTTGTAGGGAGAGTAACAGAAAGTCTATTTTGTCACTTTTTTAATTTATTTGCGTGCGTGTATGTGTGTGTGTGTGTGTGTGTGTGTGTGTATGTGTGTCTTAGTTACTATGCTATCTATTGCTGTGATAAAATGCCAAGACCAAGGCAACTTACAGAAGGAAGCATTTAACTGGGGGACTTGCTTACATGTGCTTCAGAGGGTGATTAGTGACCATCATGCAGGGACTGTGGCAGCAGGCGTGGTGCTGGAGTGCTGCTGCAACCAGAAGTTGCAGGCAGAGTGAGTGAGACTGGGCCTGGCATGGGTTCTTTTTGTTTGTTTGGTTTTTTCTTTTATTATTATTATTATTATTATTATTATTATTAAAAAAGAAGTCACACTTTCTAACCTTGTGTATCCTTATTCAAGGTCCCTTCCCCCTCCCACCACATCAGGTCATTCTTTCTTCTCCACAAATCCCCATCCCATCCCTGGGCAGGCAGCAGGCAGTCCCATGGTCCCACTGACCCAATATTGCTTAGTTCAGTCTCCACTCCTGGCAGATCCAGTTTTCTCCCCCCTCCCTCAAGAGTGAGTCGGGTGTTCCTCTAGGGGGAGTGGGATCCAAGGTGTCAGTCCAGGGTGTTTCTGATCCCAAGCTCTTCAGTGGTTGTGGTTTGCAGCTTGGGCATGCTTTGCTTTTTTCTTGTTTGTTTGTTTGTTTAGAGACCACTAATGAGTGAGTAAATCCCCTGCTTATCTGTCTGAGTTTGTGATACTTCGTTCAGGAGGATATTCTCCAAATCCATCCATTTGCCTGCAAATTTTAGGATATAATTTTTTCTTACTGCTGAGTAGTGCTCCATTGTGTAGATGTACCACAGTTTGTTAATCCATTCATCAGTTGAGGGGCATCTAGGTTGTTTCCAGGTTCTTGCTATTACTAATAATGCTTCTATGAACATAGTTGAGCTAATGCCTTTGGAGTGTGACTGCATCTTTAGGGTATACACCCAGAAGTGGTATTGCTGGGTCCTTGGGGAGATTGATTCTCAATTTTCTGAGAAACCACCACACTGCATTCCAAAGTGACTGAACAAGCTTACACTCCCACCAACAATGGAGGAGTGTTCCCCTTGCTCCACATCCTCTCCAACATAGGCTGTCATCTGTGCCTTTTATCTTAGCCAATCTAACAGGTGTCAGGTGGTATCTCAAAGTTGTTTTGATTTGCATTTCTCTGATGGCTAAAGATGAAGAGCACTTTTCCAGGTGCCTTTCAGCCATTCGTAATTCTTCTGCTGAGAATTCCCTTTTTAGATCTGAACCCCATTTTTTGATTGGGTTATTCAAGGTTTTGAGCTCTAGATTCTTGAGTTCTTTATATATCTTAAAGATCAGTCCTCTATCACTTGTAGGGTTGGTGAAAATCTTTTCCCATTCTGTAGGCTGTCGTTTTGTCTTATTGACAGTGTCCTTTGCTTTACAGAAGCTTCTTAGCTTCAGGAGGTCCCACTTATTGTTGGTCTTAGTGTCTGTGCCACTGGTGTTATATTTAGGAAGTGGGCACCTGTGCCAATTCGTAGAAGTGTATTTCCCACTTTCTTTTCTATCAAGTTTAAAGTGGCTGGGTTTATGTTGAGGTTTTTGATCCACTTGGATTTGAGTTTTGTGCAGGGTGACAGGCTCGGATCTATTTGCATTTTTCTACACACTTCCATCCAGCTATGCCAACACCATTTGTTAAATATACTATCTTTTTTCCATTGAATATTTTGGGCCTCTTTGTCAAAGATCAGGTGTTCACAGGTTTTTGGGTTAATGTCTGGATCCTCAATTCTATTCCATTGATCCACAAGTCTGCTTTTATGCCAGTACCAGGCTGTTTTTATTACTGTAGCTCTATAGTATAGTTTGAAGTCAGGGATGGTGATACCTCCTGAGGTTCTTTTGTTGAGTAAAATTGTTTGGCAATCCTGGCTTTCCTGTTATTCCAAATGAAATTGAGTATTGTTCTTTCAAGGTCCAAAAAATATTGTGTTGGGATTTTGATGGGCAGTGCATTGAATCTGTAGATTGCCTTTGGTAGAATTGCTATTTTTACTATGTTGATCCTACCAATCCAGGAACATGGGAGAGCATCCCATTTTCTGATATCCTCTTCAATTTCTTTCTTCAGTGATTTAAAATTTTTGTCAAATTTTGGTTTTTACTTCTTTGGTTATAGTTACTCCAAGGTATTTAATACTATTTGCAGCTATTATGAAGGGTAATGTTTCCCTTATTTCTTTTTCAGCTCTTCTATCTTTAGTGTACAGAAGGGCTACTGATTTCTTTGAGTTAATCTTGTATCCTGCTACATTGCTGAAGGTGTTAATCAGCCGTAGCAGTTCCTTGGAAGAATTTTGTGGGTCACATATCATCTGCAAATAGAGATAGCTTCACTTCTTCTTTTCTAATTTGTATCCCCTTAATCTCCTTTCATTCTCTTATTGCTTTAGGTAAAACTTCGAGAACTATATTGAATAGATAAGGGGAGAGAGGACATCCTTGTCTAGTTCCTGATTTTAGTGGGATTGCTTTGAGTTTTTCTCCATTAAGTTTGATACTGGTTGTTGGCTTCTTGTAAATCACCTTTATTATATTTAGGTATTCTCCCTGTATTCCTGATCTCTCCAGGGCTTTAATCATAAAGGAGTGTTGGATTTTATCAAAGGCTTTTTCAGCAGCTAAGGATATGATCATGTGGTTTTGTTCCTTTAATTTGTTTATATGATGGATAACGTTTATGGTTTTTCGTATGTTAAACCAGCCCTGCATTTCTGGGATGAAGCCTACTTGGTCGTGGTGGATGATATATTTTATATATTGTTGTATACGGTTTGCTAAAATTTTGTTGAGAATTTCAGCATCAATATTCATGAGGGAAATTGGTCTGTAATTCTCCTTCTTTGTTGTGTCTTTGAGTGGCTTGGGTATCAGGGTAATTGTGGCCTCATAAAAGAAATTTGGCAATATTCCTTCAGTTTCTACTGTGTGAAATAGTTTGAGGAGTAACGGTAGTAATTCTTTTTTGAATGTCTGGTCGAATTCGGCACTGAAACCATCTGGACCAGGGCCTTTATTTTTGGGGAGGCTTTTAATGACAGCTTCAATTTCCTTAAGGGTTATAGGCCTGTTTAGGTAACTAATCTTATCTTCACTTAATTTTGGTAGATGGTACCTGTCCAGAAAGCTGTCCATTTCATCGAGGTTTTCCATTTTTGTGGAATACAGATTTTCAAAGTATGATCTGATACTTCTCTGGATTTCCTGGGGGTCTGTTGTTATGTCCCCCTTTTCATTTCTGATTTTGTTGATTTGAACACACTCTCTCTCTGTTTTTTGATTAGTTTGGCTAAGGGCTTATCTATCTTGTTGACTTTCTTAAAGAACCAACTCTTAGATTCATTGATTCTTTGTATTGTTCTTTTTGTTTCAATTGTATTGATTTCAGCTCTAAGTTTGATTATTTCCTGTTGTCTACTCTTTCTAGGTGAGTTTGCTTCTAATTGTTCTAAGGCTTTCAGCTGAGCTGTTAGGTCTCTAGCGTGAGATTTCTCTAGGTTTTTCATGTAGGCATCTAGCGCTATGAATTTTCCTCTTAAGACTGCTTTCATTGTGTCCCACAAGTTTGGATATGTTGTGGATTCATTTTCATTAAATTCTAGGAAGACTTTGATTTCTTTCTTAATTTCTTCCTTAACCCAGAGGTGGTTCAGCTGAGTGATGTTTAGTTTCCATGAGTTGGTAGGCTTTCTTTGATTTTTGATGTTGTTGAACTCTAACTTTAGGCCCTGGTGGTCCGATATGTTACAAGGGATTATTTTCATTTTTTTTGTATCTATTGATATTTGCTTTATGATCAATTATGTGGTCAATTTTGGAGAAAGTTCCATGAGGAGCTAAGAAATATGTATATTCCTTTGCATTTGGGTGGAAGCTTCTGAAGATATCTATTAAATCCATTTGCATCATAACCTTTTTTAGACTCCTTATTTCTCTGTTGAGTCTCTGTCTGGTTGACCTATCAAGGGTTGAAAGTGGAATATTGAAGTCTCCCACTATTAGGGTGTAAGAATTGATGTGGGATTCGAGCTCTAGCAGTTTATCTTTTACATAGGTAGGTGCCCGTATATTAGGGGCATAAATATTCAGGATTGAAATTTCCTCTTGACCAGTTTTTCCTGTGATGAATAAGTAATGACCATCTTGGTCCCTTTTAATTGCTTTTAGCTTAAAGTCTATTTTGTTAGAAATTAGGATGGCAACCTCCGCTTTTTTCTTAGGACCATTTGACTGGAAAATCTTTTCCCAACCCTTTACTCTAAGCCTGTGTCTGTCTTTGTGGTTTAGGTGTGTTTCTTGTAGGCAACAGAAGGATGGCTTCTGTTGTTGTATCCATCTTGTTTGTGTGTGACGTTTTATAGGAGAGTTGAGTCCATTGATATTAAGGGATATTAATGCCCACTGATTGATATTTCCTGCCATTTTTTGGTGGTAACTTGTTTGTATTTCCTTTCTCTGGAGTATTCGTCTGTGGAATTATTGATTGTTTGTGGTTTCATGGGTGCATCTGGGGTCCTTAGATTGGAGTTTTCCCTCTAATACTCTCTGTAGCGCTGAATTGGTAAATAGATATTGTTTTAGTCTGACTTTGTCATGAAATATCTTGTTTATTCCGTCTATGGTGATTGATAATTTTGCAGAGTTTAATATTCTAGTTTGGCATCCATGTATTTTTAGTGTCTGTATAACTTCTGACCAAGCCCTTCTAGCTTTCATCGTTTCCATTGAATAGTCAGGTGTTATTCTGATGGCTCTGCCTTTATATGTAAGTTGGCCCTTTTCTTTAGCAGCTCTTAAAATTTTTTCTTTGTTCTGTATGTTTTGTGGCTTGATTATGTGGTGTGCTGACTTTTTTTGGGGGTCATATCTAATTGGTGTTCTGTAAGCTTCTTGTAGCTTTATAGGCATTTTCTTCTTCAGGTTAGGGAAGTTTTCTTCTATGATTTTATTGAAAACACTATCTGTGCCTTTGAGCTGGTATTCTTCTCCTTCTTCTATTCCTATTATTCTCAAGTTAGGTCTTTTCATGGTGTCCCAGATTTCCTGAACATTTTGAGTTATGGCTTTTTTGGTTTTAGTATTTTCTTTGACTGATATATCTATTTGAGCTACTGAGCCTTCCATTTCAGAGATTCTATCTTCCATCTCTTGAACTCTGCTGGTTATGCTTGTATCTGTGGTTCCAGCTTTTTTCTTCAGGTTTTCTATTTCTATCTTTGCCTCATTTTGTGCCTTTTTTATTGCTTCTGTTTCAGTTTTTAGTTCCTGGCATGTTTCTTTCATTTTTTGGTTTACTTTTTCTTGGTTTTCTTTCATGGATTTGTTCATCTCTTCCAATTTTTTGTTTGTTTTTTCTTCTATTTCTTTAAGGCATCTTTTCATATCTTCTTTGAGAGCTTCGATGATTATCATAAAGGAATTTTTGGTGTTGCTTCCTTCTGTTTCCTCTTTCATTGCTCAGTTCAGGTCTTGTAGTTGTAGGACTGCCACTTTCTTCTGGAGTTATCTAGTTGTTCTTTACATTATTATATATATTTTTGCCCTGGCGTCTGCCCATGGCTTCAGTGGTTCACGATTAGGTGTCTCCTAGTCAGTTGTGGCATGTGGGCTTGTGTGTCTCCTGTCACCTCTGAATAAAAGGTCTGCTCAATCTCTACCTCGTCTCTGGGCAGGGGACTGGATTTTAAGTCTTCAATCCTTCTCTGATTGATCAGTTGGAGGAAGATGGCTGTGCAAATTCCCTCAGCAGCAGCTGGGGGGACCCTGGCAGACTGAGTTTATCTCTTTCTGCTATAGAGTGTGTGGGGACAAGCTCCCACAGACAGCCCCTGGTCCCGGAACTGGAACCCAAACCTGGCATGGGCTCTTAAGACCTCATAGCCTACTCCAGTGGTACACCTCTTCCAACAAGGCCACACCCACACCAACAAGGCCACACCCACACCAACAAGGCCACACCCACACCAACAAGGCCACACCTCTCAATCCTTCTCACATAGTTTCACTAACTGGGAACCAAACATTCAAATGTAAGAGCCCTTGGGGGCCATTCTCATTGAAACTACTATAGTGTGTATCTGTATGTAGGTGTACACTTGCCACTATGTTCATGCAGATGTTAGAGAACAACTTATGGGAATCTGTTCTCTTCTCTCTGTTCGTTTTAAAGAGAAGGTAAAATATTAAAGCTTAAAATCCTGGTCTACCAAAGAGCTGAGGCCAGGTAGGAATCTTGTGGGCAGTGCCAAAATGGAGAAATAACAGACAAAGATGTCTATATATTACAAGGTAGAGAAATATATAGTTTATGACATAGATTTTTGGAAGATACTGAAATGATATAACTAATGTGACATTAGCAACCCTTTCAATATAATAAGCTATCTTCTTTCAGTGTCCCTCAACTAAAGGCATATTATTCATAACTCATATCACGAACACCAAAATTAATGAAAATATACTAAACAAAGATGTGTTCTTACATGGACTGAATTCTTCTTTAAAATAAAAAAATCATCTGGGTGGGGTAATCTTAGTACTCAGGAAGAAGAGGCAGGTGGATCTCTGTGAGTTCAAGGCTACTCTGGTCTACAAAGAGAATTCCAGGACAGTCAGGGCTCTTACACAGAGAAACCCTGTCTTGAAAAATCAACAAATCAAACAAAAGATTAAAAAAGTCATATTATCACCAAGACAGATGACGCTCTCCGAGGCCTCAGGCATGAGCACTGGGGGAAAAAAGGCCCTGGAAGGTCTGATCACATGCTTACCATCAACTGGAAGGTTTTCTGACAGCTCTTTCAGTTTCTCATCTGAGAGCTTGATTTTCAAGTTTTCCAAAACACTTTCTAAGTTATTGACATCAACTGTCCCACCTAAGGAAAGAACCAGGGACATAAAAGGTTTTTAATAACTTTGTTGAATTAGAAAACTCTCATTGATTTGTCCATATCACATCTGTTAGCAAGAATGCCAGTACCCCAGATGTTCAAGTGCCCAGAAATGGCAAAATGGAAAGAGAACTGAAGATGCTCTTGCTTGGTTTAGAGGAAAATCTTAATGAGTACAAACTCTCCACCAGGTACAATGTGGGGCTTACGAGCTCACTTCAGTTTTGCTGAGTTAGGAAACTACTCCAAATAATAGTCCCCCCATAATATTTTCTATGTGCAGCCAGATATCAATTTGATTTTTGTCGAAAGCTAATCTAAGCAGGAGAATGAAAAATTATTTGGGAAATGTGGATGTGAAGCCAGGAAAGTAGGTGTGGGAGATGACGGTCCCCGCGAGAGGCCACCAGATACAAGTTGTAGGCAAGGAATCTTGGTTATCTTGTGTCTCATCATACCCCTTACCTTCGAAAGCTTTCAGACAGTCTATCAATCTGTTTTCATATACATTTCCACTATCTGCAAAACAGGGGCACACACACATCATGGAAACGTGGTACCAGCCATTTAGAAGGACAGTACAAAGCTACCTTCTCACCCAGATTCTTTTCAGTAATTTGCCTTGTAAATAGTTTGATATTTACCAAGAGTTCAAAAGGTAGAAATTGAGAAAAATCCCAGAGCATACATGTAACGGGATGAACATAATAGTTTGTTTCCACACCATGTAGGAATTCAGACACTTCCTTCCTCTGCTTTCCTTCTTTCCCTTCCCTCCTCCCGCCAGCCTCGCTTCCTCCTCACATCTCCAAAGTTAACTTTCACTGGGAGAATGGAACATAATAACGCTTTTCATTCCCAATCATAGGAACTCAAGAAAATAGAGTTGCCAACAACTCCCAATGCAAAGACAAAATTATACTTTCTGGGGCAAGAACAAGGTCATATGAAAAATTTTTGACAGCTCTTAAAAACAACAACCAGGATGTAGTAAATTCTACCAGGAGATAAAAGTTGCTTTTTTTTTTTTTAACATGTCTAGGCACCCAATCTGACTTTTCCTAACATGCTAATAGTGTTTGAAAAACTTACCGTCAATTGGTAGACTTCTCATGAACTCTAAGTGTTCTTGAAGTGTCATTGTTATTCCAGCAGCTTCTATAAAACTTTTCACATCTTTAGCATTGACTTTTTCTCCTTCAAAAAACAAAAATAATAAGCATACTTTGCAATATTAACAGATATCCAAATAGCAAAAAAGCTTGTAAGGAAATTGTCCATGTTTTTGCATCACAACATGTAACTGGTTGAAAACAAAAGGCACAGAAAGGTTCCAAAGCAGAAAACAGAAGAGAATCAGAACATGCTTCTTTCACTCTGAGGAGAGAAGCTCTTTTATTACACTTAAAAAATATTTGTCTGCTGTATATGCCTATGTGGGTGCATAGGTGTGTGCAGGGATGGAGGCCAGAGGTCAGCCTCAGCTGTGGGGCCATACACCTTGTTTTTTTGAGACTGTGTCTCCCACTGGCTTGGAGCTCAGACATTATGCTACGTTGGCTGCTGGGCAAGGCCCAGGGATTCATCCATCTTCACCTCCCCAGTGCTGAGATTAAAAGGGTGCGTGTACCACCACAATTTGTGGTTTGTACAGGAGCTGGGGACTGAAATCAAGTCACTATGCCTGTGTGTCCAACACCCTGATAAGGAAGCATAACACTGATAAGAGTCTTGCTTATATGCTTCTTGTGCTCATGAGTTTATGTACTGATGAAAAAATGTGAATGTGAAGACAGCATTACAATTTAAGGCTTTCAACTTTACATAACTTTTTACTTGCCTACAACTGAGTTCACATCCGATAATATTTTTTTCAGAGGGATACTTCGGTTAGCTGTAATACAGAACATAAATAATTACAATGATGATATACAGCTCAAAAAATTATAAATTAGAATCTGATAAGAGCCTATAAATTTTACTAATCTATTTGTGTTTATATTAAATTTCTATTTCCTGTTTCGAATTCTGGATTCCTCATTGGTAAGCAGGACTTGGACTGCAGCTGTTCTCTAGAGCACAGGGTTTGCCTGTGATAAGGATCAAGTCATCACAGTCCTTATGTATCATGTCTTCATGGTCCTTATGTATCACGTCTTCATGGTCCTTATGTATCACGTCTTCATGGTCCTTATGTATCACGTCTTCATGGTCCTTATGTATCACGTCTTCATGGTCCTTATGTATTACGTCTTCACGGTCCTTATGTATCACGTCTTCATGGTCCTTATGTATCATGTCTTCACGGTCCTTAGGTATCATGTCTTCATGGTCCTTAGGTATCATGTCTTCATGGTCCTTATGTATCACATCTTCATGGTCCTTATGTATTACATCTTCACGGTCCTTATGTATCATGTCTTCATGGTCCTTAGGTATCACGTCTTCATGGTCCTTATGTATCATGTCTTCACGGTCCTTATGTATTATGTCTTCACGGTCCTTATGTATTATGTCTTCATGGTCCTTATGTATCACATCTTCAGTCCTTGGGTTTTTAGATGCTTTCTAATAATGGTAACAATACCATTCAAAAGGTGTGCTTCCCCTCCTGTGTGTGTGTACCTCATATTTAATGTAGATATTGAGCTACACGCTTCCAGTACCCCATCTATTCCTAAGATGCCCTCTAATGTTTCCCACTTCTGTATTTATCTCATGTAATTAGATACGTTAGGAAATATTAATGGTGTTCCACTATTCCTATTGTAGATTTTTCTCTCTCTTGATTATTTCTGGCTATCTTAGCATTCATTCTTTTTTACCCTGGATTTCATTTTCTATTTTTCTACAAGTCTCTGGACTGTCAGTATCCTCTCAGCCCTGGAGGGAGAGCATGATGACTTCAGATTGCTAAAAATTGACAAAAGACAGAATTTCTTCCTACTTTCAGATAAAATTCTTCTTCATAAATAGTAGCTAAAATTCTAATCAATCTAATTGTAGAAGCACGTGATGTGATGTGATGTGTGTGTGTGCCGTGCACACACGTGTCAACATACTGCACAGGGAGACCTTGGACTTCCAGCAACCCTTTAATCCTTTGCCTGTCTCCAAAGTGTTCATCAGCATGCCTGTTTAATTTTAGAAATTCTTATTCTTAATCCCAAGGTCTGTCCCCTGACACCCAAAGACAGTATAGTCCTCACGCTTACCAGCAGCAGCCGCACTTTGCTTCTGAATCACACTTCTCATTTCCTTCGCCTTGAGTTTAAGCTGCAAGTTCAGGAGGACTGACTTCAGGTTATTAGGATCAACACTTCCACCTGCAAAAAAATGTCAGAAATGTGATAAAAAGCTAGTCCAGACAAAGATTTGCCAAGTTCAGTAACTTTCAACAGGCCTGGCTTCATGGTGTGTTCCCGGCCACCAACACTTCATAGTGAGACGCTGTCTCAAGAAACAAAGGCAGATAAAGATGCAAAAAATTAGAAGGTTATTTGAAGTGGTTTTGTATTCATGCTCCTTTTAAGTTTTCATAACTGTTGGGCTACTAATGCCACTTTTCACAGAAAGAGGTCATGCCAAAGGGAGAAAGGTAAATGTACACTATAGTTATTATAATAGGTAAAATCAAACACGAAACAGCATCTCTGGAGCTTAAACATCTACTTAAGTGGGTGCTTTTGAGGACACTTTTATTCCACAAAAAATTATCTACATATAATTACTATAAAAGATGGTCACAGTATGAAAAACTGCTTTTGAAGTAGGTAGCGTTGTAGCATCATTTAATGGAGAGAAGTTAAAACTGTTGTCCTGAATGATGCCTGTGATTATTGCTGCCATTCCATAGACAGTGGATGTATAATAAGTAGTGAGTCTCAAACAAACTTATTCATTCCTGGCCAGATGGATGGGCATTCTGGATGCCTGTCATACTGGGGACATCTTAATTCTACGTTATTCAGTATTAAACATCTTTTTTATATCATGACTCTTAATCAAGTCAGTCCTTTCATCTCAGCCACGGGCATGATAATTTTTCCCAGCCCTGGAAGAGAGTGACAGACACAAAGACCAGGATTCTGACATCATTAATGCAAACTTCCAATGGGATTTTAGAGCAGTTATGACTTACACAAATGTTGATATTTTAATTACATGTGGTTTGAAAATATTGAGTGGTTATAACCAGATTACTGGAATGTGAGTTGCAATATTTTCTAAATTGGTCATCTTTAATTAAAGGTAGCTCTCAGCTGAGCACTGTGATGGCTGTGATATTCTAGCATGGTGATGGTCAAGTTCTAATGTCTGTTTAAGATACACAAAAATGAAGCTGTGCACTCAAAATGGATTGCTTTGAACTTACTGCTGAATTTTCACACCATATATAGAAAAAGACCAAACTGATTAATATACAGAACAGGTTTCAGAAGAATCATGACGATAAACCAGGAAAAAAAAAATGGACAAAGACTGAATCTTAACCGCATCCTATACACTACATTCTTATAAAACCTGATACTTACCCTTGAAACACCTCAGACTTGATAGGAGTCTATTCAGAAAAACTTTGTTATTTTCTGTAGGGAAAAAAAAGGAAGTTAGAATTCAGGACAGAGGATGTCTCAGTGAATACAGAGCTAACCTTTCATTCTGCGACTGACTTAAGATGTGGACCATCTTCCACCTTCAAGTCACGAAGTTAAGGAATGAACATCACGATGCTCCAGGGTGAGTGTCTGCTATAGAGCTGAGGGTCCAACTGCCAATGCCCCGGCTTTGCTACTAATTAGCTTCCAGGCTTTAAGCAGATCTATGCCTCTGTTTCCCCCACTGTAACACTAGGATAAGGTGTCTCTATGTGGTGAGGATGGCTCCCGAACTCCATTAGGACTAAACAAATGCTATTTGTTATTAATTGGTCTATCAATACATCTGCCTCCAAGACAAATACTGGCTTATAAATGAGAGCTGAAACTCACACATTAATCATTCTTATCTGTTTTCATTTTCACCTTTGTTATTTTTTAAACAGATCTATTTAATTTTACCTTTTATGGGTTTGAGTGTTGGCCTGCATGTATGTCTGCACACCACTTGTTTGCTGGTGTACTTGGGGGTGGGGGAAGGGAATTGGATTCCCTGGAGTTAGAGTGACACATGGCTGTGAGCTACCTGATTTGGATGCTGAGAACCAAACCTGGGTCCACCGCAAGAGCATCAAGTGTTCTTACACTGAGCTATCTCTCCAGCTCCTTAAATTAGTTTTTAAATATATTTTCATTTATTCTTTGAAAATTTAATACATGAGTATATTGTGTTTCAATTACATTCATCTCCCAGATTTCCTTATGTTTTCTTTTCAACTTCATGTCATCTTTTAAAAAACTTTAATTTTTGTATGTGCAAAAGTGCATGTATACACTTGTGCACGTATACACATGTGCACATGCTTTTGAGTGCCCCTGAAGGCTGGAAGATGGGGTAGAATCTTTTGGACCTGGAGTTACAGGAGCCGTGGACTGTCTTATGTGGGTGCTGGGAACCAAATTCAAGTCCCCTGAAAGAACAGCAATTACTCTTAACAGCTGAGCCATCTCCCAGCCTCACCCCACCTCCCCTTCAAAACTGCCCACTGAATCCAATCAGTGCTGAGTGGATAGTGAATATACGGTCCCCCCCTGGAGCACCCTACTAGGGACCACATTCCTAAAGAAAACAGAATCACTCTTAGCAGCCATCATCTGTCTACAGCTTCTCAGCTGGGGGTGGGGCCTGCTGTGTCTGTCCCTGATCCATGCTGGAACATGAACCAATGGTCTGATCTACAGGTGATCATAGCTGCTGTGGGCTCCTGAGTGCAATGGTTCTTATTCGTTCAGACACCGTTTCACTGCAGCCCCCTCAACCATCTGGTTCAAACAGACTTTCCATCCCCGCTTCCTTGATGGCCTCTTAGCCCACCTCAACCCATTTTTCTTTTTCTTTTAGCTAGGCTCTTGCTGTGTACCCCAGACTTGCCTTGACCTCTTGGATTCTCCTACTTCAGCATCCCCTGCGCTGAGATATTTCCTCCGTTTGAAGTCTCCCATCCTTCTTTTCTACCACATATTCCTTCTTTTTCCTTTCCCTTACTTCACTACTAAAGTGTGACATGTCTGTGCCCCTAAGAAGCAGCAGCAAGTATTTTCTTAGTCCTCAATGGCAAGGCTTATACTTGAAAATTTTCCTAACTTCCAAACTGGTGTAAAAAATATGGAAAAATATAATTTTTTTAGCACCTGATACTAGAATTACTTACAGAAGTAGGCATTTGTTGAGAAGGCACTGTAGTGAGATTTAGATGTTATTAGAAGGAAGCATTAGTGACCTCAGAATCTGGACCCCGATGGGGCATGGCTAGAATTGTTAAAGACCCAAGAACCTAGGCTCTCTTTCTTTGTTTCTTTCTTTCTTTATCTATCTATCTACCTATTTATTTATTTATTTTGGGAGAGGATCAAACCATCTATCATAAGACAGTTTTACCCTCTAAAAATTGTCATAAAGTTTTATTTATATCAGTGAGTGTATATATAAGTCCTTAATAAATATTAATCTTCATATAATATATTATAATTAAACATTTTTGTCAATGCCTGGCATCCACATGGGCTTAGCTCTCCAAGTAAGCCCCTGGGCCGGGGAGATTGTGCCGATAAGACACTTAAAAAACAGAGATTTATTCTTAACTTTATGTGTGTGTATGAGCATTTGCCTGCATATGCTATGTACCAAGTGTGTGCCTAGTGTCTGTAGAGGCCTGATGAGGTCACTGGAACTAGGGTTACAGATGGTTGTGAGCCACCATGTGGGAGCTGGGAATGGAACCCAGGTCCTTTGTGAGAGTAGCCTGTGCTCTTAATTTTTTCCCCTTCTACCCCCTTTCTCAAAAGAAAGGGTTTTACTTTAGGGTTTTATTATGTATCCCAAAGTATCTTTAATCCTCTCCCTCCTTCTCTTCATCTGCCTCCCCAGCACTTGGACTACAGACAAGTGTTTCCATGTCTGGCTAAGCTTTTTAAAGCTTCTTTTGGGAGGCAGATGGATTACTGTGAGTCTGAGACTAGCTTGGGCTACATTAAGGTTAACTTTGGCTACAGTATGTACCTTACCCAATAAAACTAAACTAAACTAAACTAGCTTGGGAACATGCTGAGCCTTTTTGTTTAAAGAAGAAACAATATCGATGAAAAGTTGGCCTACTCCTAAACACTGAATAAAAGCAAGAACTTCTGGGGTTTAGTGTAGGGGAGGGGAGGTAAAAGGGAAAGAAAAGTCGAGTCTTAGCAGCAAGTTTAGAGAAGTGGTTAGAGAGGTCAGGGATTTCTCAGGTAGACCTCTGCAGTGTACCAAGATCCAAGATGTACCCCTCCCCTCCATGCACTGACAAATCAGCAGGAACACTTTATTTTCTTTCTTCTCAACAGTGATTTTGTGGAAACCTTTTTGATAATTAAGTTCTGCAACTGAAGCATCACAGGAGTAGCAGGGATTGTTACGATGAGGGGTACAGGTGACATTTCAAAATACATACTTGAGAGGCTGGGGAGAGGGCTCAGCGGTTAAATGCTGTGCACTAAGAACAGAGGTTAGGATCCCAAGAACTCACATACATGCCAGGTGTGTGGCAACCTCCTTGTAATTCCAGCCTTAGAAAGTAGAGACAGGAGGTCGATCCCCCAGCAGAGACACCGGGTCCCCCAGCAAGCTTATAGGGAGCCAGTTATGCCTGTGAGACCCTGCCTCAATGCATGAGATAAAAGAAGATGATTCATAATCAACCAGTGCCTTCACATGCATACACACCCACGCTGTGCCTATACACACCCAAAAAACGAGTGTCTACCACATATGCACACTGTACACACATATGGACCCAGAAAAAGTAAAACAAAAACATTCAAAAACCACATTTCCCCTAAACTGTACACTTCAGAAAGTAGAACGATAAGAGCAGTTAATTTCTGGAGGTCACAGGAACATGCCTGTAACTTACCATCAAAGGGTAGGGATTCTAGGAGATTCACATATTCTTTGTCATTGAGTTCAACTCCTATTTCTTCAACAGTGTTTTTTAGGCCACGGACACTAACTTTTTCTCCTTTGAAAGAGCAGAATGTTTGAATGGTTATAGGTGAAAATTTTAAGAATTGGTAACTTATTTAAAAACATTTACTCTCTCTCTGGGTGTGTGATGAGTACATGTATGTGTGTACTCATGCTATGGCCTATGGAGGTGTGAGGACAGCTTCTGTGTGTCAGTTCTTTCCAGTAGGTCCTGGGGACTGAACTAAAGTCACCAGATTTGCTTGGCACATAGCTTTCCCCACTGGGCTGGCTTGATAATTTAATCTAAAAATGGTATTTGTAAGAACACATTACTAACTATCATGATCTATGATATGTCTTTTAAAAATAATAGTTATATAGATGCAATCTCAGTTTGAAGCTAAGGAGAAAAGACAAAACAGGACAAGCAAATACAAAGAGACAAAGTATCAACAGAATTCAAAGCAAACCCACCCTTGTAATTTTAACATAACAAAGTCTTTCAGTGTTAGGGACTGGCATGCAGAATGCAATCCAGTATATGAACGGGATAATGAGTTGCCAGCAGAAGTAATTCTGATAATAATTATACAGACTTATAAAACTGATCATGAAGAAAAACATCTTGAGCCTTTCAAAACTTTACCTCTTTTATTAATGTGCTTACTTGAAATTTAGCTGTTTATATGTAGCAAGCAAATATTTATAAATGAAAAAAGTGTGTATCTCTAAGGAACACAGCATTTGCTCTGACAATGGTGGCTTATATCGTTAGCTGCAGCATGCAGGAGGCAGAGACAGTAGAATCTCTGTAAGGTCCAGGTCAGCCTGGTTTATACAGTGAATTCTAGGATAGCTAAAGCTACACAGCAAGACTCTTTCTCATAAAACAAACAACAATAAAAAAGAGTAAGTCTTGTGGCTTATTTTGACATAAGTTATTAAATTTTATCTGAAAAATAATTGAGTAAAATGTCAATGTTAATATCAACAATATATAAATGGGGAAACATTCAAGATATTTATTTATAGCATTTGCATATCAGTATTGGAGAAACTTACCCTCGAAATCTTTCATTTTTGGCACAATGTTTTTCAAATCAACTTTTCCATTCTCTGCAAGAAAATAACAGAGGAACAGTGAGAATCTCTGTTGTCCCTGCTAGAACACAGGCAGCATCTAAAACTTAGTTCTAAATGCTTACATTATATTTGTGTCCTACAAATATAACACCAAGTAGCTGTAACATAACCCCTCACCCTTTTTTTTTCTAATTTTGTACAATGTGGTGGTTTGAATGAGTATGGCCCCATAGGCTCATATGTTTGAATATTTGGTCTCCAGTTGGTGAAACTGTTTGGGAAGGATTAGGAGGTGTGGTCTTGTTGGAGGAGGTTGTCACTGAAGGTAGGCATGGAGGATTCAAGAGACTGGCGCCATTTCCAGTGTGCTTTCTGGATCCATTTAGACAGCATTAGAACAAACAGTGGAAGATTTGAAAGAAGTTATCCTTAAAATTATCTGAGCTTGCATTGATGATATAACCCAGTGGTAAAGAGAACATAACTAGCATGTGCAAGGCCCTAGGTTCAATCTCTAGTTCCACAAAACAAGAAGACAAAGAAAAGAATTGTTTTAGCCCGTTGTCCATTGTTGGAAAGATGGTGAGTGGCAAAGACCTGACAGTTTTTTCAACTACCATTATCGATCTAACTATATTTTTCACATCTTCAATCAATATTGGCAAATTATTTTCCATTGGAAAAAATTCTTATTTTATTATTGTCTTTAAAATCTAAAGCTTGTATCACACACATATAGCCAGAAGTTTTCCTGTGTCCTGCAGATGCTTGGTCCCAAATAAACACACAGAGGCTTATATTAACTACAAACTGTTTGGTATGTGACTCAGGCTATTATTAACTAGCTCTTGCATCTTCAATGAACCCATTCCTATTAATCTATGTATTGCCACGTGGTCGATGGTTTTACCTGTTCTCTCATATCATGCTTCTCTGGGCAGCTCACAGTATCTCCCTGACTCTGCCTTTCTTCCCCTGTGTCTTACCATAGGCCAAAACAGCTTCTTTATTAACCAATGGTAACAACACATATTCACAGTGTACTAAAAGATTTTTGTATTAGGTTTAGAACCTTCTTATTTAGACAAAAAGGGTAAATGTAGTGGTATCTGCTCTGCCTATGACCTTGTACTGTTTGGCCCCAAAGAGGCAGTGCTTCCTTGCCTGCATACATGACCCCTGTAAGATAAGAGACAGGGGTCACATAGCCCTTATTTGGCATAGTTAGACACAAGATGGCCAGGTACATGCCCTCCCAGGCAAAAAAGAGGACAGCTTCAAGTGTTCATCTCCTCGAATTATATCTTAATAAATTTCTATTACCCATTCAATAGACTCACATGGATTGCACTAACACAAACAATACCTTATTATAGTGGTAGAATTATTCTCAGTATCCAGAGTTATCGGTCTTTTAAAATTCCTGTGCTTTGCATTTAGTCATTAGAAAAACTGCTTTTCTAATTCAGGACAGGAAAAGCATTCACAACAGAAACAATCATTAATTTATTTTAAATATTCCTAGTAGGCAAGTTCCTTAGCAATCACATAATATTCAGTGTGCCTACCAAACTCACTCATTTGATTTTCTTTCTTCATTCTTTGACCTGAGCATGGTCTGTTGGGATTCATCTACCTTCGTTATCCATGGTGGAGGACACTTATGAGACTTAAACTAATAAAAACAGCATGTGTTTTTATTTGGATTCTGCCATAAATCTTTCAAAATACCCTCTTGATGTAGCGCTCTCGGGATGCTGTTAAACCTAAGACATCCTAAAAGGGATATGCTTGAACCTGTAAAGCTTACCATCAACTGGTAGGTTTTCTACAAAGTCTTCAAACTCTTTCTGTGAGAGCTCAAGTCCCATGGTTTCCAGAAATGGGGTCAAGTTATTCACATCAACTTTTCCTCCTTAGGAGAGACAAAGTATTAAAAAAGACATCAAAATGTGAAAAAAAAACCTTATTAATTTAGGTGTGCTATATTATCATTTTATTCATGAGGATCTCCAAGTCAGGAAGAGCTAGTCACAGGTGTATGGAGAAACAACATTGTATCTAGACATAGTGTCTCATTCCCTGATGGTGTCTTTTGTTCATATTGAACATATGTAATTTTAAATGTAATTCTGAATTTCCAGGAGATTGTAGCATAATAGCCCAACACATTATGTTGGGAAACAGAATAATCTAAAATATAATTATGAGAAAATACGTTTGTAATATTTTTATTTAATAAAGATGAATTTATATACACAAACAGTATTAAAATCAAGTATATCTGTTCTCATAATGCTTTGCACTCACTTTTAAGAGTTTTTATGCCATCCAATATCCTTTTCTTAAACACTTTTCCTGAGGCTGTAAGAAGAAAACATAACTCAAGTCATAAAACATTAAGAAGGATTTGCTTAAACAGACAAGCAATGAACTATAATTCTTACAATCCCATGACTTCGAAAAGATCAGTTAACAGTTTCCTTCTAGATTTATTTGTAGTCTCTCACTGTAATGGAGTTTGGAGAAAGACTTTCTTTTTTTTAATTTGTAAAATCCCCGGTATTTTTTGTGTGTGGGTGTTTTGGGGCGTGTATATGCAGCATTTGTGTGCCTGTGACTTGGGAGGCCAGAAGAGGGCATTGGATCCCCAGGGACTGGAGTTACATGCAGTTGTGAGCCACCATGTAGGTGCTGGGAATTGACCTTGAGTCCTCTGGAAGAGAGGTGAGTTCTCTTAATCACTGAGCATCTCTTCACCCCCTGGAGAAAGACTTTCATGAGACAAATCTATTCACTCATGAACAAAAATCAATGACCATTGTCTTTAAACTCTGAAACACATATCCTATTTGACGTTTTAAATTTCTGACTAACTTCATTTATTTTTCCCTTTTTAATATTTTCCTTTGTACTCTCTAGCATGTTAACATAAACAAGTGCAATACATAGGTTTTACTGGGAGGAATGAGTGGAACAGCTTTTGTTTACTATATTGAAAAGTGAATAATTCAGATATTTTTCCAGCAAAAATATTGTGGAAGTTCTACGAGATGATTTTAAAATTCTAGTCAATGAAGCTGGGAGGGTGAGTAGAGGAGTATGTAACGGAGGGGTTGGAGGGAGGGGCATGGGGTTGAGGTGGTGAGAACAGGTGTGCACGTATGAATACTGAGTAAAATCTTAAGACATAAAAAACCTTGGTAACAATTTGCTACCATCTTATAAAAGTTTCATAATCAAGTGCTCAGAAATCTGGAGCATTCACATGTATATCAGGCCAGTATACAGATACCCACCGTCAAGTGGAAGCCCTTGTATCAGATGCAAATACTCTCTGTCCGTGAACTCGACTTTCATATCTTTCAGGGTATCTTCTAGGTCATAAAAATCTATTGGCTCTCCTAGAAAAGACACAAATGGCAGCAAGAAAGGAATTTGAGAACATAAAAGTGATGATTCTTGATCCTGTAAAATTAAGGAATTTGTGAACCTTAACTATGTAAACAGATGAGTATAAAACAAGTAATAATTGAGTACCTTTTTGCATGAAGTAAAATTTAAATATTTATTCCAGGAGTTTGAAACAATCATATTTGGAACTATAAATTATGATGCACCTAAGTTTCATGTAAAAAGGCACATATATTACACATCTTATATTAATTAGTTATAATTATGAAGTAATAGAATGCACCAAAAATGCATTTGGTAAATGCTTGTGAGAAAGTGTTTCAAGGATGGACTTGGGTTCTGTTATCCTCATAGCAAACCTAGAAAAGCACACAAGACAGGAGACCACAAGACACTTCCTCTGACAAAGACACATACAGAATTTAACAAACAATTTTAGCCAAATATTAACAATTCAAATTTGAACTTTCATCAAAAAGTTTTTTTTCAGTATGGTAAGATGATGGTGGTTCAACATGCAAAAAATGATGTATAAGTTATTTCATATTAGTAGAATGATGGACAACAACCATATGATCATATGATCATTATAATAGGTGCAGAACAGTCATTCAGTTCAGTGGTTTTTCATATGCAAGTGATGTGCTTTAAACAGCCAGTAATGCTAAACCTTTAGCTAACATATATTATGCTTTACAGTAAAAACTGGAACTTTTCTAACAGGAGGTTAAGAATGCCACTCCTGTCATTTCTACTAACCCAGCAGTGGAAATCTTCAGCAAAAGGAATTAGGCAAGAGGAAGAATGTGACAATACATCTACTGGAAGAAGTTAGATTGTCTGACAGATGACACATTTTAAATAAAGAACATCACTTGCCACAAATATGTTAAAATATTTAATAGATACTCATTGAAGTTGTAATATACTAAATTAATGTATGGAAATCAGCAGTGTTTTTGTGAAGTACCAATGAACTATCAGAAAAAGGAACCAAGAAAAATTACATTTACAATAGCTGTCAAAAATATTTAGGAATAAGGGGCTGGAAAGATGGCCCAGGGGTTAAGTGCATAGTGGTCTTCCAGAGGACCTGAGTTCAATTCCCAGTAACCATGTCAGGTGACTCACAACTACCAATCACTCCAACTCCAGAGAATCCATGTCTCTGGCCTTTTCATTCATCTGTATAGACACATCATTTAAAAACATAAGAAAAATAAAATTTAAAAATATCTTGGAATAAATTTAACTAGGAAAATTTGCTGAAAAGAAAATTGATGAAAGAAACAAGATACAAACAAATAAAAAGAAGCCTTGCACTCATGGACTAGAGGGATTAATATTATTGAAAAGTGGACCACACTAAGGTGGTCTATATTGTTGGAGACTGACCCAGGACTATTTAGAATTTCCTGCTTCTTGGATGAAGCGTCCTTGGTAAATTACTAGCTTTGCAAAAACAGGCTTCTTGGAGTCCTTCTAGATTAGGCGTCCTTGGTTAGTTACAGAAGTGAGCTTCATGGAGTCTCTCATGATAAGGTGTTCTTCGCTAAACTGCAGGCCTTGCAAAAAACGGGATGTCCTTGGCCCATCATACAATGTACATTTAGATAGGGCTTCAAACAGTAATCAGTCAGCTGCAGAATCATGGGACCAAAGAGATCCTGCCCACCCCGACTTCCTCTGATAATTTTTCACTCTCCTCTTTGGTTAGCTCCCCTCTCTCTGCTTCCCCTCTCTGCCTGGAGCCTTGCACTCCCCTCTCTCTGCTCCCCCCTCCCCTTCTAAAGCACTGCTTAAAAAACCTCAGCATTCATTCAATAAACGAAGCCTTGACGTGACTCAGACTGACTCTTGTCATTCTTTATGCGCTTGGCTTCCTCTCTCTCTCTCCCCATTTGCTTCACAGGTGGCCCCCCCTCGAAGCCCTCGAATAACTGGACCTGCTGGACAGGGACACTATAGACTCTATTCAATCCATAACTGTTCTTGTGTGTGTAGGTGCATGGGTAGCACCCATGAGAGCTCATACAGAAGACAAAGGTTGACATCAGGATATTTTCATTTTCCACCTTAAATGTCTGAGACACGTTCTCCCACTGAACCTGGAGCTCACCATTTCTGCTAGACTGGCTGGCCAATGAATGCCCAGAAATCTGCCTGCCTCTGACCTCTAGCACTGGGTCACAGAAGTGTGATGCATCTTCTTTTACATGGGTATTGAGGATCCAAACTCAGCTCCTCATTTTGCACAGCAAGCCCTTTACCCACTGAGCATATTCCCAGCCCCTTTCTAACAGAATCCTAATGCACAAAATTAGGAAAGCAATCTAGAATTCATGTATGATTTGAATGTGTCTTGCAAAAGTTTACATATTAGATATAATACAAAAGTTTTTATGTTAATGGTATCTATAGATAAAGCTTTTAGGAAGCATATTTAGATGAGATCCTGAGCAAGACTCTATAGAATCCCGAAGCATGTCATAGTGTCAAACAGGAGGGTGAATTCATTGCCATTATTCCTAAGAGCCTTTTATGTATGCGTTTGGCATGCTATAATACTCAAACTGTTTATGTACTAATAAAAAGAAGATGTATGATAATCAGAAAGAAGCATTCTGGATTTTTACAGATTCAGAGTTTATTTTGTCTATATTAGTGAAGTTTATTGCTCCTAGGGACTCCAAAATGATCACTGACTCTTAGGGTCTTGAATCATTTATACTAGGGTTTTTACTAATGTCTATGTTAAGACCATTCTTAGCTGTAACATAAACAGGTGTATGTCACAGGATATAGTACTTATCTAACAGCAATCCCAATATGGGTTGGGACTAGGCAAGGACTGAGTGTTGTTAGAAAATTCTACTGCTTTGAGGGTTTAATATCTTATTTTCCCTGAAAGATTTGACAGTTTATGAGGCACTAACTCCACTCCTGAGAGTTGGGCCACTCACCTACTACTCCACTTCCTAACACCATTGCACTGGGAAGTAGGGCTTCAGCATGGATTTTAGAAAGATGAAAATTTCCACTATAGTAAATGTGGCATGTGGCCTGAACTTCTGACTTAAGGTACAAGACCCTCAGAACAAGTATACATCTTCAAGAAATAAAAATCTTCAACTTAAGATCATCAGAACAAGAAAACAGTGTTTTTACTCATTTCCATATAGTTTTCAATTGTTTTTGACATACTTTTCTTTTTTGTTGATTTACTATCATACACTTATGGCTTAATCTATAATCTTCTGTACTAACAGCCGTTTAGGTTTTCCTAAGGACAACACTTTACTGGACTCAGAAGAAACAGTAGTATTAGTTGTAGTTATAGTCACAGTAGTAATAATAGCAGCAGCAGCAGCAGCAGCAGCAGCAGCAGTAACAGATTCTCCTATACTCCAGGCTGGCCTTGCACTTGCTAAGTAGTCAAGGGTGACCTTCAGCTTTTGATCCTCCTGCCTCTACTTTCCTAGTTCCAAATTTATAGGTGTGTACCACATCCATGGACTATGTGGTGCTGGGGTTTGAATCCAGGGTTTCATGTATGCTAGGCAAGTATTCTAGCAAATGAGTTGCATCCCCAGGTCTCAAGCTTAGTTTTATAATTCGGATTTTTACTAGTAAACTAATTTAATGAATTCTTAGTTATGTTTTGTGGAGCCAATAGATAATTATTAGTATGTGACTGCAACAATTGCCCAGATTTTTTTTTTAAACAGAAGTCTCCTTGGAATAGAAATTGACTGGGAAGCTGGGGCTAGTGGTGCATGCTTAGTGCTTAGGTGGAGTGAGGCAGCAGGGGAGAAGTTCTAGTCTAGCTCAGACTACAGGAGACCTTGTACTACTGTGGTAAAACCATCCCAGACAAATGTTTATGAGGAAGTAAATAGTAACTGGTGGGATGGATTATTAAGTATTATTGATGCCATTCACAGAAATTGTTTAATTGAAGGTAGTCATAAAATCTGTATGTCATTTGAGTATTGTGTAAAACAATCATCACCCTATGGAACACAATAAGGCAGTTAAAATAGAGAGCTTGTTTTTTTCTTTTAGCTAATCAGACTTTGCACCATATTAATTCTTCATGTTGTACTTGGATTTATACTACAGATGAGATTGTCTATGATAAAAGAAAGATCAGCTTGACTGTTTATCCTGGACTTAAGGCATTACTTGAGCTAATCTTTCAGCTCCAATAACATAATGGTGCTGGGCTCCTGCACCTGCCAGTCCCTTGTATAATCCTTCCTGCTGTTTTTGCTTCATAGCTATTTGGATTCTGCTCTTGAGAGTCTTGAACCTCTTGCACACAGCCATTACACTACAAAACACACCCAAGTATTGATTTAAAAACTGAACAGGATGTAATTATCCTGATTAACACCGAGGCACTGGCTCCTCCAATAACAATCGGCTCTAGGGAAGGAGATATGAGCAACCCTGA
Organism: Sigmodon hispidus; assembly: GCA_004025045.1. Classification (NCBI taxonomy): domain Eukaryota; kingdom Metazoa; phylum Chordata; class Mammalia; order Rodentia; family Cricetidae; genus Sigmodon; species Sigmodon hispidus. Next base: position 35,077 of record PVIH01012481.1, read on the forward strand.
TAGTGTTTTCTGTGGCTTTGGTTGAAGAGGTACCAAAAAGTAAATTAAAACTTAAAAACTCTCATACTACTAAGAAAAATATGTGATCATTGCTACAGAACACCATCAAATGGATTAAAATTATTTTCATAATTTCAAATTATGAAAAATCAAACATGTTTGGCATCTTTCATTGCTAGATAAACAATGAACATGTGAGAACATTTGTGTTGTCAAGCAGAATAAGCATCAGATTTAGAAATAGAAAACTGTCCCTTACTTATAGCAAAGTTTATGCTATTATAAGGAACATACTTTGAATAACCCAATGCTCATATTATTTCCCATAAAATTATAATGTTGTTGATGACTCACCCCAAAATTTACATCTGTAGATGGTATCTTACTCATTGTTTAATTTTTGAAATAGCTGAAGTTTTGGAATGTGTTTGTTGCAAAAGCATAGGTGATTCAGAGCAAGTTGATAAAAATGTTTAGTTGACAAAAGGTGAAAGTGGTAAATTAACAAGAAAATGAAGACAGAGTAGATGCCATTAAAGCCGTGTCAAACATGGTAATCTCATACTTACCTAAAATAGCATGCACCTCTTTCATTAGATTATTCAGTTTCACTTTCCCTTCAGCTATAAGACAGGAAAAAATTCAGATATTGATAAGTTAAACTCAGAAAAAGGTAAACACATTCAGTATCTAAATTATGAAATTAAGCACAACCTTGATGAAGTCTTTAAGTAAACAGTCTCTTTATTGTGCAGATCTGGGCCTCAGTGGACCCTCCCATTGGCAGCAATAGGAACTGAGGTGCTCTGGGCCATATTCTTTTATAGATCTCTCAAGTTTTTTGAATGTATTCTGTTTCTAATTCTACATTTCTTTTAGAAATGCTGGTCATACATTCTGTTATACATTGAAAACCAGAGCTGGTAGCATTGCATTGCCTTTGTAATTAGAGAACAGCAGGGAATGAACTAGGAAAAAGTGTGATAAACTGCAAACTGCCTTAGGAGGATCAGAAAGACGAGTCAAAGACCATGACTGGGATTTGCCTGAGTTCATCTTGTTGACATTAATTTGTTTTCTTCATGGCTTTACTGCTAAGATAGAAACAGAGACTGGAATATGTTCTGGTGTTCAATAGACATATGTTACATAGAAACCTGTATCAATAAATATAAGTCTTAATGTATAACATGAATAAATTAACTGAATAATTCATTAAAATGTTCTGCACTCTGCCTGGAATATTGTTAAGCTAAATGTCTATAAGACATGAAGGGGTCTTTGAAGGGTTTAAGTTTTTAAATGAGCACATATCAACTTTATGAAACAATAGGATTTATTTTGACATTTTTACATGTTTATAATATACATTCACTATGTAGTGAATTATATTCACTGCTCCGTTACTCTCTTATTTGAAGAGGTTTAAATTTTTTAAAAAGTTATGTGTGTGAGTGTTTTGCGTACATACTGTCTATACACTACATTGCATGCCTGGAGCCTGCAGAGGCCAGATTACTTAGAACTGGAGTTACAGATAGCTGTCAATCACTATGCAGGTGCTGGTAATAGAGCCTGGGTCCTCTGCAGGCCCTTGAAGAGGCTATAACCAAGAAATAAAAAGGTCATATTTACATCATAACTAAATAATTCTGGCTATTTCATGCAAAATTAATTTAAGGCAACAATATAGTCATTAGACTAATATCAGCCAGAATGACAAAGGTCTGAGTTAAGGGTAGAATAATAAAGATAGGAATTTATTCTTGTGGGAAACATGCCAGGGCAGGAAAAGATAAACATGTTGATTATTTGAGTGGTTGTTGGAGGTTATGATGGCATGGGAATAGAAAAAGGAATCAAGAATTAAGGGTGAGCAAGTTTACTTTTTTTTTTGTTAAATATTTATTATGTATACAGTATACAGAAGAGGGTACCAGATCTCACTATAGATGGTTGTGAGCCACCATGTGGTTGCTGGGAATTGAACTCAGGTCAGTGCTCTTAACCTCTGAGCCATCTCTCCAGCCCCGCAAGTTTACTTTTTACAGGTTGTTCAGATGCTGGTGAAAACTGCACCAGCAGGGATTTATTTATATAGGAGAAGGTCTTTTATCAACCCGATGGTCTCAACTTTATTTTTACTCTGTCTCTGTCTCTGTCTCTGTCTCTCTCTCTCTCTCTGTGTGTGTGTGTGTGTGTGTGTGTGAGAGAGAGAGAGAGAGAGCTGCATTCTATTCTATACAATTCCATTAAGGACACTCAACCCATTGGTATGAGAAAGGCAGAAAGGGAGGCAGTTCTGGAATTTACACACCTGATTGTACAAGGTGGCAATTAAAGAAGCATTAAATGTGTCAGAGTTGTGTCCTGTGGATTTGGCTACAGAGACACTGCAGTGCACCACAGAGCAGCAGCTTTCAAAAGAGTGGCAAGTGTGGCAGCCAGCCATGTTGGGAGAGGCAGAGGGGAGTGAGGCTCTTGCAAACCCTCCACTCTGGTTTCTACTCCCTGATTATTCTCTATTGTAAAGTCTTGACTTTATCTTGTGAAGCATTTTGTAACCATAGAGGAAGAAACTGGATTTTATTTTATTTTTTAAAGTTTATTTAGCTTTATGTGCATTGGTATGAAGATGTCAGATCTCTGGAACAGGAGTTACAGACTGTTGTGAGCTGCCATGTGGGTGCTGGGAATTGAACCCAGATCCTCTGGGAGAACAGCCAATGCTCCTAACCCTTGAGCCATCTCTTCAGCCCCAGAAACTGGATTTTAGATAACTGGCAATAAAGTTAAAGGATTTTTTATTTCAAACCTTCAGATTTAGCTTCCTGGCCCCCCCTCCAAGCTTTTGAAAAAAAATCTATCATGTTTTCAAAGTCTGGCAGGAGAAATTCTTGTTTTCAAGACTAGAGAATGTGTACTTCCCCCACCCTCAGATACCACCAGTGCTCACTTGGAACAGGCAGTCTTTTCGTTAGATCCATGAATTCTTTCTCTGTCATCTCGATTCCCATGCTTTCTAAAAACGTATCCAGGTTATTGACATCGACACTGTTTCCTAAGTAGGGGACAGGAAACAAATGCAACCAAATGAAACAGTTCTAACTGGACCATACATCTGTGCTATTCCAGTATATCTTCTGTTTAATTATGGCTGTTCATTTTATTTTGATTTTAAAAAGGCACTCGATTCTTGGTATTTTATGATTTCAAGATAAACACCGAAGTTTCAGTGTTGTTCAATAAGCAAGAGAGTAAAATCCCCCATTTCTTCTGCTGGGCACAAACCTACAGAGCAAAACCATCTTTAAGAACCTGTGAAAGTCAGAGGTTGACTGACATTTTGTAGAACAAGAACTATTTTTGTTGCATGAGCCTGAAAATGATTGGTCTCTACTTTTGACCCAAGTCTTTCAAGTGAGAGACCTCACCCTTCAGTTCTTTTTTGTTTAGAAGAAAACCAGGAAGCCTAACACTCTGGCAGGGAAAAGGATTTGGTAGATGTAGATTCAGTGGCAAAGTAAAGTTACAGTAATATAAGAAAGAAGGGAGATTCTTTTCACAGTACAAAAAATGACCTTAAAGGCCTTTTTATCTTGTTCCTTACCATCAAGAGATGTCACGCCCTTTGCCAATCTTTTCTTAAAAACTTTTCCATCATCTATAAAACAGGGGTGTTTTGGAAAGAAGCATCAAAAATTAGTACACAACTTCTACCTCAGAGAAAATGGAATTCAAAAGTCTCTGCTTAAGGAACATTTCAGATATAAACAGATAATATACAAACCAAAATGCTCGATGTCTCAGTGGTACATGAGTGAAATTTAAATATTAACAAGATTCAAATATTAACATGATTAGACATACAAAATTATTTTTTATGTCTAAGGTAACTTATATATTGACACAAAATTGAATCTGTAATTGCTATATTTTGCATGCGCTTCTACCTCTGTTTAAAATATTTTGCACATTATGCATATTAAGCATATTATTGTCTTTTTTCTATGCAATTCCTATCTCTGTTTAATTATATGAGTCAATAATATATATATGTGTGTATAAATTCTGTTTAAGATATTTTGTATACCTGTTTAAATATTTTATATAATGATATATATTTAAGATACTGCTGTCATTTTTTACTTTACATTTACCTTTGTTTAATGTTTATGATTGCCATTCTTGAAGTCATTATTAAAAAACTATAACCCATTTATAGATTGTCTATTTTACAATGTAAGCTTCAGTCTTTAAGATGATAAAAATTACAGATCACAGTTACTTAGGTTTGCTATGTAATATCATGTTGTTCAAGTTTCTCAGAGATAGAGTAGAATATATCAGATATACAGGTGTCTTCAACCACTTCATATACCTAAAAATATGGTATTTAATGTTTTATTATTCAAAATTTAGCCATGAGAAACATGATAACTCCTGGCATTACTATTCCTTTCCAGAGATAGTATTGGGCATTAAAGACACTCCACAAAATTTGTCTTCCTTGGTAGACAATGATCTATTGGGCAAAGAACTGCCCTGGCCTTGATTGCTGACAATAAGCTGTCCATTCCAGAGGAGCAAGATAAACGATAGAGACTGTTAAAATCTGCCAAGACAGGATAAGCCAGCTTCTCAACATACCCTGCTTCTGAAGAGATCTCTCAGATATCTATCATAGGCCTATAGTCAAATAAGTAGATGCTCCAACTTTACAAAAAAGCTGTAGGTGACTGTCCAAGCAGCTGTCCAAGTCTTCTCCTAAGGTGTGAAAGCTACTCTCTTGAGCTTCAGGTCTTTAATTGGGTTAAAGACTAGATAGTTAAGGTTACTACTATCTCATATCTTAGCTAAGAACAATCTAATAATATGAAGTAGACTCATATTATTCAAGATAGACATCTTTAAAGTAATCTCTTTACTTTATTGCCACTCACCAATGTTCCAGACATGTAGGATATATCTATGTTTGTTGTTTGTCAGTTGTAGTTTGACCTTGTTTATTGTATCACCTTTCCCTCTCCTAGACATCACCTTATAATTATTTCTATTATATATAGTCTTATCCTTAGGTTCAGAACTTTCTTAGACAAAATGGGGAGACGTGGTGCGGTTCAGGCATTATTGAGGGAGACCTAGAGGTGTAGCTTTGTGGTCTGGAGGATTCTGGATGGGGCGTGGCCAGCCCCCACTCCATTGCACACTGCCCTTCCTCCCTGTTTGTTCCTGCATTCTCAGAGAAAAGACTGGCACCATCACTGCGTGAAATAGTCCCACTCTCCAAAGATTGCCTTAAGGTTCAGTTTGTATCAGTGAGTGTTTTTATAACCCCTTAATAAATATTAATCCTTTATATAATCAATTATCAAGAAATAACTCCACAATAGCCTAAAATCTCTCTTTTTCCTGTACTATAAATGTGAGGGAAACAATCTTAACTGCTGCTCATGGGTGTTCAGACATGACGATGGACTAGAAAATTTAGTCGTTTTAAGAAATATTTAAAATTACTGTTTTGGTAAAGTATATATTTTAGTCCTACAAGAACACGAAGCTACATTATTTAGGGTTTTTTTCCTTTTGTCTCATCCTTCCCTCACTTTTTCCCCCCCTCTTCCCTTTCTCTAAAAAACTAGAGCAGTAAAGAACTTTGGTAGCAAACTTATAGCTGAAAGCTTTGGTTATTTTTTAAATTAAAATATAAGTGATGAGATTTTATTTGCATCATCATTAGGTTTTTATAGTTTTCAAGAATTTTTAGTTTGGGAATTTTTTTGCATAGACACAAAACCAAACAAACTACCTGCCACGCCTGGATGGCACCCAGGGCACTTACCATTGACTGGCAACATATTCAGCAATTTTGAGGTTTCATAAGGATTGAGTTCAATACCAAAGTCGTCCAAAACCTCTTGAAATCTTTTTGTATCAACTTTTGGTCCTTTGAAAAAAAGTTGTTAATATATGATAACTTTAGACTCTTAAATAATGAAAATTTTGGCCCACACAAAGTCACCCTTGCAATTACCTTCTCACACATTCCCTAGTAAGGTAAACATATGTCTTGATTTTTGATAAAAAAAGGGATTGTGGTGACTCATTGTATGTCTAATAAAGTTTGATGGAGATCAAGGCAGAACCACCCACAGATTTAGCCATGGAGGCCAGGGAGTGGTGACCCAGGTCTTTCATCTCATTTCTCTCATTGGGAGGCAGAGACCACAGCCTAATAGAGGTCAAAGGCTAGCAGAGTCAGGTGGTGTTGGCCACACCTTTAATCCCAGTGCTTGGAACCCCATGCCTCTGTTCCCACTAGCCTTTAATCCCAGCACTAGAAAGTTGAAGTGAGATAGCTGGGCAGAGAAAACTAAGGCTGGTAGAGGCAGGAGTGCTTCCCCTAGCCTGTGACTAACTAGCTTCCCTTTGGCTGAGAACTCAGGGGTTATTCTGAGGATTCTGGAAGACAGGCCTGAGGAGTTGACTAGGTGAGAATTGGCTGTGGCTTCTCTGTCTCTCTGATCTTTCAGCTTTTCCACAATATCTGGCTCTAGGTTTTTATTAATAAAACCACATAAAATTTGTGCAAAAAGGGAGCATGGTCTCCCGAGCCTATTGGCAAAGAGAATCATAATCTATAGCTGTCACTAAGTCAGGCTTACCTAGATGCCCTTAATGCTGCAAGATGTGATTCTGACTCAGGCAGCCAGAGTCACCTCAATCCTCTGAAGATTATTATTATTGTATTTCTCTAGATTCTAAACAAGAGCCAATTAACTTAAAAGCTCACAAAGCCTAGAGGTGGTCGTGACAGTGAGTAGGTGTTGCTGTGGAGAAGTAGAGAGTACAAGCCTTGGCAAAGAGGGAGGGGTGGAAAGAATAAAGAGCAGGAATGGATGCTCAGGCCTGTAATGCCAACATGTGGGAGGCTGAGGCACAAAGATCTCAACCTCAAGACCACCTCACCAATACATAGTAAGTTCAAGGTCATCCTGGGTTACACGGTGGGGATGTGTCTCAAACCAAGTAAAAAGGACAGAGGAAGGAAATGACCTTTCAACTCATGAATAGGTGATCTGAGACCTCCCACTAAAACAATAGTGAAGATGGGCATGTTATTGTCAGAAACCACAAAAATGTAATTTATTTATTAAATATCAATGTTTCTATGGTCAAAGGCAGAAGAAAAGTTAGATGCAAAAATTTTACTATAAATATGTAAAATGTGAGCATTAATAAACTTATGACATAATGTTGAGAAAACCCAAGCAAAACAATATTATTAAATGAAAAACATGTTAGTAATGTCCTACCTGTGAATGATTTTGATTCACTTAGGACCCTTTTCACTTCAGCTTTATGGTTTTCTGTGAGACACAAAGAAATGTGACAGTGAGACTATGAACATGGTGTTGAACTGAGGAGTTAGCTGGATTTATTTGCTAAGAGAAAAAGGTGGAAGTGTAAATAGAAACAATGAACAAATGCCTGCCTGAGATGGGACTGGCATGATGAGTGAGCATAAGAAAATTGTAAGGGTAGTTTAAGATAAATAATCTAAAATAAACAAAGAGTTTAACCAGAAACCTTGTTAAATAAGACAGACACTGATGAATAAATAAAACTGCAATAATTACTGCTATTTACCAGTTGAGCATACACACATACAAATGACTGGACCCCAAATGTACTTTGCAACCTGATACAGTTTTGTGGTTGCAAAAAGGACAGTTGAGAAAACATCTTTATTTTTATTTATTTCTTTTTAATAATTTTATGCACGTATACCTTGTATACTGACCATAGACAATTCTATATGTTTTAGTTAAAAATCTTAATTTTAAATTCATTTATAAGTGAAACTGAGTAAAGCAAAAATTATCTCTCATCTACAGGGAGAAAAGTATAGAATTTCTAATAAGTACTTTTAGAAGTACTCTGTATCCTTATTAATCAGGGAAATTTAAGTTAAATTTAAGATGGGGTAGGATATTAAAGGTCTATATCCAAAAAGAGAGGCTGTAAGTTAGCTTGGCAGTGATGTCTCCACCTAACACAGGCATGGGCCTGCATTTGCTCCCAGTATTATTGACCCCTGCAAACTGTTAACACCAAATACTGGGCATGTGTGAAGACAATGAGAACTCTTGAACACTGTCAAGATGGGCATACAGAATGGTGTGTCCACTGGTGGAAAACATCCATTTCTGACAAAACTGAGGACTATGATATAGTAGTTCCACTCTGAGATGAACCCAGCCAACTTCGAATGTCACAGATCAGAAAGGAGCCAAACCCACTAAGTCATGGCTGAATCCCACCTACAGGACTTGTAACCACAAAATACGGTTGCTTTGCACCACTAATTCAATATTAGGAAGAAGAAAGACAGACTTTATGAAAGAGCACACACTGTGGTCTCACTACATGCCATCCTGGATAGGCAGAACTAATTGGAGAAAAGCCAGAGTATCAGTTGCACTGAGGCTGGGTAAAGATGGTTTAAATAGGGCATGAGGGAAGCTCCAAGGTTCTTGATAGATGTTAGGGTTATAGATGTAAGTCCTCAGCCAAACTCAGCAACCACCTTGGACAGATTTGTGTCAGTAATCAATTAAATGTAATAAAAGCTTCAACTGAAAAGCAGAGATCATTAGACTCAAAAACATCTCAACTAGGTGGTATTCATAAAAGTTACCCTTTAAACACGTGGGAAAAGACAGATGAAGATAGACTGTGCAAGCCAGACAGACTTGTCCAGTAATGTTGGTAACACTGGACAAAGTATTCTTTAAAGCAAGTCATATCGCTAGGAGTAAAGAAAAACTTATAAAGACAAATGGGTTGTTTGAAATGAAATATGACATTCTCAGTTCACATACATTAGAACCATTTAAACACATAAAGTACACGCACAGTGTGAAGCATGGGTGGCATGTGTCTGAGATCCACCTAGGAGGTTGAAAAATCAAATGTACAGCAAAATCACTGCCATTCACAACATACGTAGTTTTAGTCCACGCCAGTGCACTTCAGGCAGCTTTCACTGCTGTTGTGTGGCTACACATAGGATACAGAGCATCTCTGTGTGCTCACAACCAGGGTTGCCAAGGAACTTCACAATGCATTGTGGATGAGCACTCAGAATACCTCAGATAAGTTATGTTTTTGATTTGGAATTAATTTCTGGCCATCTAGCTTTCAGAAATATTTTACTGCTACCATTTTTGGAACCCCCCATACTCATTTACATTACTTCTAGTTTCAGAAGCTGTAGTTCAAGCTGTCTACCAGAGACTTTTCTCCATGAGACTCATGCAAAAGTAAGCAATAGACACATAGGCACTGAGTTAGAAGGCTGCTACGTGGAGCAGGTTTACTTTAGTTATACTAAAAGAACACAAAGCTTCAGTGCTTCATCCTTTAGAAACAAATACTGAGAGTGAGGCATCACAAACCCAGAAAGAGAAGCAGGGGATGTACTTACTCATTAGTGGACTTAAGTCTCATTTTGTTTAAGGGGTTGGCCACAGGATGTCTAATTATGCCCCAGTAGATAACTGAACAGCATGAATGGGCTTTCTTGTAAATGGAGAGATCATAAGAATGGGTATGAAACCGAAAGGATTGATAACTGAGTTTGATGAGATTTATGATGTAAAATCACCAAATAATAAAAGGAAGAAAAAAAAGAAAAAGAGGAAAATAAATAAATAAATAGATAAACAAACAAACATATAAATAAATACTGAGGTCACCTACTGGTGAAGGTGATCAAGGAGGTGAACTGAAATTTGAGTAAATCCTATTAAGTCTCCCTACTTTGTATAAGGAAAGATTGAAGCGAAGTGTTCCGTGTACAACTTTAAGTCCCAATACAGAGGAGGCAGAGACAGGTGGATCTCTGTGAGTTCAAGGCCAGCCTGGTTTACATAGTGAGGCTCTGTTTCAAAAACAAAATAAAATGAAAAAAACTGCAGTGGATGGTCCTTCTGTATACTGTGAATATGTGCTGTTTTCACTGGTTGATAATAAAGCTGTTGTTTGGCCAATGGCGAGGCAGAATAAGGTTAGGTGGTACATTCAGACTAAGTAAAACTAAGGATGGAGATCAAGAAGGGCATAGTCAGAGCAGACACCAGCCAGCTGCCCAAGGAGCAAGATGCCAGAGTACTGGAAAGCTATGGGCCACAGGGTGATACACAGTTAATAGAAATGGGTTAATTTAAATGTGAGAGCTAGTTGGTAATAAGCCTGAACTATAGGTCAAGCATTTACAATTAATATAAGCCTCAAAAATGATCGCCAGGTATAATTGAATGGATGGGACAGAAAGATCCACCTCTGGTTACAAAAGATAGTGTAGACATGAGCTAAAATTGGAAGATATCATGGAATGAATGGTACTGCTTACAGTTTTCCCCTAAAATGTGCTTGAATCAGATAGAGACAGGGTACATTCTTCCTTTGGACCCAAGTTTTCAGCATGCCTTTTAAAAATGTCAAATAAGTACTTATTAAAATAGGCATTTATGAGTAGTTTTTTTCAATAATAGCCATAATTCTCACCATCAATGTTCAGGTTTTTTATTAGATCTTCAAGCTCCCGTTGAGAAAGAGTCATTCCTATATTTCCCAGAACTGTGTCCACTCTACTGGGATCAACCTTCCCTCCTGTGGAAAGAGGGACAGGTCAAGCAAAGGTTAGTGTCCCTCGGCTGGGGAGAAAACTTACACTTCCTGAGGATTATGTTTGTCATTACCCTTCAGAACACCACGGTCTAATGAGAGATGTGCTGTGGCAGAATCAGTTTCATGGAGAAGATACCACCCACTAACGAAAGCTAGAGGTGACAAAGGGACACCTCACAAAGTTACAGCAGGGTGACAATACACCCGATGTGTCTAATTAGTTTAGTTTTTCTCTTGCTGTATTTATAATTAACTTTTAGCATATTAAAGATGCTGGGTTTCAAGTCTAATTTGGAAGCATTTTACTTAAGAGTAAGTCAATTCAAGTAAAAATGTAAGTGGGAGTTGAGATGGTATATAGATCTGGTTGATATGCTTATGGCATGTGATGGTAGGTCTCCCTGCACAGCTTCCCAGATGTCTCATTAGCCTTGGTACCTCCACTTTTATAGAGCCTTTATATTGTTTTTTTTTAAATTTTTGCCATGAATGTCAGATTAATAGTCTCTGCCACTGATGAAATTAACTCAAGATATAGTAATTCTCCCTATTTTTTTAATCACTGTGAAACCTAGACACACATTTTGTTTCAACGTTAAATTTTGAAAAACTGCATGAGGGCACAGACATCCTTTCCAAGTTACACCAAAAGAAATTACTGGGTAAAATATAGGTGGATGTATGAGAAAGCCCAAATGTATCTGGTAATCTGAGTACCAAGTGGTGGGATTCACAATTTAATCCCAAGAAAATGGTATAAATGACAAACACAGTGGTCTCAGACTCTTTCACTTGACCAGGTGTCCCTCTTACCTTTAAAAAACTGCATACTATCCAGCAGCCGTTTTAGATAGACTTTTCCATCTGCAGGAAAAAGAACTGTTCAGATCCCAGGAGACTGATGTGGAGCTTTATAAACCAGAAATCTTAGAAACTTTCCTTGTAAATTGTTGAGAGCTTTTCTGATTTATCAATAAATAATGAAATCATATAGGATGTGTGGAATGTTCTAACTTCACTAACATGCCACACGACATCTTTTCCTTTCTTTCATGATATTTTCTTAGTTTCCTACTAGGTCACTGTAGTTGGACAGGAACTCTCAAATACCCAGCAGTCACTTCCAAATAATTGACTTGGAGGCTTAATATTATAGTAAATAATGGATCAGTAGCTCAAGCATATTACTAACTTGCTCTTACATTTAAATTAATTCTTATCTGTTTAGCCATGTGGCTTGGTACCTTTTCTCAGTAAAACATTCTCATCCTGCTGCCTCTGCATTTGCTTTTCCTCTTCCCAGAATTCTCCTTGTCTGGTTTCCAATACTGGCCAATCAGTCTTTTATTAAAACAATATGAGTGAAAAAATCTTTACAGCGTACAAGAGAGTTATCCCACAGCACTTCACCCTCTACCTTCTTTTTTCCTCACATAAACTTAGTTAAATGTTATTGGTTCAATGGAACAAAATTAATAAAAATACAACTGAACTTATAATGATGTAATTACTGATTTTCAAACAGTATTAGGAGGCATTAGAACTTTCTTAAGACATAGATTATATACCTTATTCAAATTTTTAGAAGCAGATTGCTTTGATCTCTTCTGATTTGGGGATGCATGAATATACATGATGAAACACTTTGAGGGTGGGGTCGAAACTTAAAATTTATGTTTCATAATTAGCTCACATGTCTAGGCTCAGAGTGGTTTTATATAATATTTAAGTTGTCTAATGTTTAATTATGATCTATTACATGAAGTTACATGGAATTTTCCACTTGTGGTATTACCTTGACTCTCAAACAGTTTTATATATTGAGTGTTGGGTATCTCAACAGGGCTGTAAGAGGCTTATTTAAGATAATACAGCATAGGTCAGTTATTATTATCTGGCAAGCTCACAGAGACAATGCTAGAGGTTCCCACAGCTTAACAATAAGCCTTTCTTGGTGGTTATATTTTGACCAGAAATGCTTACCATCAACTGGTACGTTGTTCACTAATTTGGAGAGCTGTGAGCCTGTAAGCTCTATTCCCATGTCCCCAAGAACCTTTCCCACATCATGGACATCAACTTCCTTTCCTACAGATAAAAATATCAACACATGACATTTACAGAACAATTTATTACAGATGATAATGACATCTTCCACTCAGTGCATAATAAAGTTAGGTAAGTCTTATCTGGACATGTCTATCTCTGGCATAAAATGGAAATGTTGGTTTCAACTCTGGTACAAAGACAAGAACAGCAAAACATAGTCAATTTTTGCTTGTGAGAGGTTATTGGCTGTTAATAAGATTTTATCTTATTATATTATAGTAACAGGCAATTTTTTTACTAAATGTCTTTAATAATTTATAAAGACTCCCCACAAGATTATAGCTTGCTAAAAGCATAGAATTATATAGCACTGCCAAAATATTGGTAAATCATAGTTAAGGTCTGGGAAACTGGACCAAAGCCATTTTATGTAGGAACAGCATGGTATGAATACACCAGCACTCTCTCACAAATGGTTATCCACAGCAGATTCAAACTTATGGATTGTAACAAATGGGGTCCTGAGGGAAATTTATAGCAACAAATGTCTATATTAAAAAAGAAAGATTTCAAATAAGCAACCTAATAAATATTATACCTCAAGGAACTAGAAAAAGAAAACAAACCTCAAACATAACAGAAGAAAATAAATAAACATCAAAGCAGAAACAAATATATCATGAAGAAAAAGCCATAAAATGTAATAAAATTAAAATTAGAGGAATGAGGGAAGATAATGGCTTAAGATATCCACTCAACCTATTTCTTCATAAATCAAACAAAGTATCAAGTGATGTCTGGAGGCAGGGGGAAGTGGCATGGAAAGAGAGAGTCTACAAGAATAAACAGTGCATAGGAACCAGGTGTAATCTGGAAACAATAAGAATCAGGCTTGCAAAAAAGACAATGGTTATTTGGGAAGGGAAGATAGCCACAATCCTAAAATCTTGGAGAAAATAAATATGATAGAAGAGATGAACAAATGAGAATTAACAAAGAATCAGACACAATTAGCTCTGGTGTGTGGTGATAAATTGTAGATTTAATAAAAATAGTCTGGAATATCAGAGGACAAAGTTACCCACAGAGCCAAACTAGGAAGCTCAGGGAGTGGTAACCTGCACCTTTAACCCAATCACTCAGAAGGACAAGAACCTGTTGTGAGATTATTTTATATATTGTAAACATTATTGGTTAATAAAAAAGACTGTTTGGGCCTATGGTAAGGCATCTTATATACAGGTGGGATATCTGAGCATAGATAAAGGGGAAGGAGTGTGGAGTCAGGGAGAGATATAATTTAGTCACCCAAGGAGCAATATGTAAAAGAATTTGGGTAACACAAACCATGTGGCAAGACAGACTAAGAAAATGAGTTGAGTTAAGATGAGAGAGCTAGCTAACAATAAGCCTGAGCCAAAAGTTAAATAGCATATAATTAATATAAGCATATGAGTCATTTTGGGGGGAAAAGCAGCTGTGGGTGGGTCTAGACATTAGGGCTAGTCTGGGCCAGAAATTTTCTACTACAAATGGCATCCAATGTGGGGCATTGATCCAGATAGACCTAAAAAAGCTTTAAAAAAAATTCTAAATGCATAAAAAAAGCCACACTGGTCTTCCTACTCTCAGTCTCAGAGACTTGTCTTTAGTAGTTGCCTACAAGATATTGCCAGCTGCTGGCTGCCATGAGCTGAACTGAGCTGAGCGACATAGCTGATTTCTGTAGCCTCTCACAGGCTGCAGTACAAAGTAGTTTCTTCTAGCCGCTACTTTTGAATTTAAAACACAACTGTAAACTTAAAAACACAACACTACAATATTTAATACCACTTCCAAAAACTAAAAAGGTAAGTGTGTCTCTAGTACCTTCACCATGTTAATAAGCCAAATAGGGCAGAGTCAATAGTCAAAATAGTGCTTTACATTCTAACATTTTAAAAGCTCTTCTAGTTAAAAAAATAATTGATGATATACAACAGAACAGATTCGGATAAAAAAAAACTTTTAAATGAGTTACAATCTATAAAAAATACATACGCTAAAAAATAAAAAATCCTTTAAAAATAAAATAGTAAAAATATAAGTCATTTGAAAATGAAATGTGCAAAGAGTCTAAATTATAATTATTATGGTATTTTCCTTTAATTTTTTAACTGTTAATGAACTAACTACAAAAAGACATTTGATAATAAAGGCTGCTAGGTTAAATAAGCATATATATTGTAAAAGTATCTTGACTTTAAAATTTAGGTCTAAAGGTATATTACTTTAAAAAAAAAAAGAGGTTATACTTTTCTTTCCACAAAAGATAAAAACCTATAGATTGCTTCCAGGCTAATATATTTTGATCAAAGAAGACCCTCCAAAAACTCTCTAAGAAAAAAAAAGATAGCCACATCAGCTTCAAGGCTGCTGACTAAGACGATCTACTCCTGAGATTCCTATAAGATTGCCAGTGCCCCAAACAACAAAAATGATAACAAAAAGCTATGCCTAAATTCCCCAAATAATGTTTATAAATGTTTGTCTTAATTATAAAAAGTTAATAGTCATAGTCAATCTCTTTCTAAAAAAGATATAATATAATTTTAAAAAGTACATTATTAAATCTACTTTAATCAAAAAGCTGTTAATCTTAAAATATTTTACACTAATATAAATTTTAGTTTATTGATATAAACTTAAAGTCAAGAAGACCATGACAGCTACTAAAGACCTTTGGCCATTAGTAACATGATAATTCAGTAGCTTTTTCTATGCATCAATGATAAGCTCACTGAGAAGGAAGTCAGGAAAACAATCTTTTTTTTTTCCCTTCAAGACAGGGTTTCTCTGTATAGTCCTGACTATACTGGGATTCACTCTGTAGACCAGGCTGACCTTGAACTCATAGAGATCCTTCTGCCTCTATTGTCTGAGTGCTGGGATTCAAGATGTGCAATAAGTGTACATAATCACCATCTGGCTCTTTTGTTTTAAGACATTGTTTCTCTGTACCCAGACTGGCATTGAATTCAGAAATTTAGTCCATGGATTAAAGGTATGTGCCACCACCATCCAGCAGGAAAACTTCAGAGAGATGCTGGTAGCCATGGGTTTGCCAGAGGCCGGGGGAGTATGCAGTAGGTAACAACTAGCCCTTACTAAGTAAGACCATGGGGTCACTGGCTTTAAATGACAGCTTGTTCCTGTCTGTAACTTCATATGTGCAAAAACAGCTGGTATCTCCTCATTACCAGGCATTTTCATGTAATGTGGACATGTAACCCCATGATTAATTTCAATCTTATGGGCACATATATTTGTAGATGGTCAGGAAGATGACTTCTCATTAAGTTGTAGAATTTTGACAAATAGAAATATACTACAATATGCTTCATAACTAGTTTTATTTTGCATGAGGACTACAAGACACTCAGAAGCCTGTTTTGTTTCTTTACTCAGACTAATATAAGAAAATAATTTCTCCCCAGTCTAAGACATGTTACAGACAATTAGCTTACTCATAATTTTAGAGCAACTTCAAACTAAACTAAATGACTCTGCAAAGACCTCATAAGGTTAATTTCCACAAAAAATACACAAGGCCATTTTCACAGAGGTATATTGTAGAACCAAAGTCATCAGCACAAAGTAACGTAAGCTACAGTGCCAATTCTTTGCTTGTTAAGAATGGTAACCGGCCACTTGCCTGCAAAAGTGCCAAGCACCATATCCCTACTTATGCATTGCCATGGTAGATGACTTTGCTCCTTATGGTCTCTAAAGGAATGTGTTATTACTTTGAGAGTAGCTTTGTAACTTTTATTACTATTGCAAAGAGTTTCCTGTCAGAAACATGGATATAGCCAGGTAGAGAAGAGCTGAGAAAAATTAGAGCTGAGAAGAATTAGCACTTAGAGCTAGAGAATTGGAACAAGAGGCATAGAGCTGCAGAAGAATAAAGGAAAATGACCCTCAGAACATGCATGAGTCTTTCTTCCCTCAGATAGATAGAAACTTATTCATAAAGACCCTCAGATAAAAATGTCTTAAATTTGCTTTGCTGTGGTATTTTTTGAACCCTGTTTGTATTTGTAGAGTGGGCATCCATGGCATACTTTAGAAAACAGTCTTATATAAGCTTCAAAATCAAGTACTTATGTATAAATTTCATTATATGTGAACCTTTATAATAAAACTACAAGGCACTGAAGACGGGAATCAGTGAAGGCAGCGGAAGATGAGAAGAGCTCCCATGTACATGGATTTGCAGAATTGATATTACTAGGGTGGCCATATTACTAAAAGTGATGCACAGATATGACGTAATACCTGCTAAAATCACTATGATGCTTTTTCACAGAACTAGCCAAAAAAATCTAAAAATTCATATAGTCAGACCCCCCAAATACCAGAGCACTCTTGATAAAAAAAAGGAATACAAGAGATACCTCAACTACTACAGAGCTATAATAGAATACAATAGCCCTGTGGTGGCATAAAAACAAATACACCACAAATGGACTAGAACAAAAGACCCGGAAATGAGCACATAGTCACAGACATCATATTCCTTACAAGGTATAATAACATGCACTGGAAAAAACACAGCCTCTTCATCAAGTAATATGAAGAAAGTTGGACATGCATCTGTAGAAGGTAGAAACTAGATTCTCCATCTCTCACCTGTTTAGAAATCATCTCAGAATGAATCATGGACCTTAATGTAAGACCAGAACTTTGAGACTTTAAATGTAAATTGGGAATATCTCTGTATCTGGGTATAAGTAATGTCTGTCTAAACTGGATTCTACTTACTTGGAAAGTAAGAACAAGAAATGGTAAGTTGGGTTTCACTAAGAACAAATTCTGTGCAAATTACAGTAAAAAAGTTTACAGAAGAGGAATCTCTGCCACCTATTCATCCCATAGGTTATTAGCATCCAGAACATAAGGGGAACTTAAATATCAGAAGAGCAAATAATTCAATAACAAATATGCAAATAAACTGAGTAGATATCTTTTTCATAGTTGCATGATGAATTAATTTAACTGTATAAAAATTGAAATCACAGGCCTCCAATTTTCCAGAGGGAGAAACCTGTCTACTTTCCTATTCACAATAGTCAAGACACAGTATCAGGAACATTAACAGGATATATAGAGAAAACAGATGTTTTATTTAGTCATAAAGAGAGAAATTGTGGAGTCAGAACAGGTGAGTGACCAGTTGGCTAGCCAAACTGCCACACTCCCTCGTTCTGGTCCCCGAGATCCATTCCACACCCTCTTCCTCCTACCTCAACACCTCAGACACTGCTGTTGAGCCCTGCCCTCATCTGGCCAACTCTCACTGCTCAGGGACATGTCATATCAGTCAGAAGAACAAGGAAATGACTCATTTGCTAGCCAACCTGCCCCACTCCATAGTAGATTCTCATTCCTAAGACCCATTGCACCTCCTGCCCCTCCCATCTCATGGCCTGCCTCTGTGGAAGACTTCCTCTGCTTGGAAAAGGCCACACAAATCAGAAGAACAGAGACCCTCTGCTGCACCAAAGGGGCAATCTAACAACCAGGAGGCCACCTTCCAACTTGGACAGAGATTCCCTACTAGATCAGAGGTCACACCAGCTGCCTGAAATCCAGGTCACAAAGACTAGAAGACCAAAGAAGAAAGAGAAAACCAAGGAACAAAACACCCATTCAATGAAGACAAACTCAGAAATCAGGAACTAGACCGATAAGATTCCAAACCCAGATGCATAAACATCAGTGTAAGAACACAACCAACAACAGCCAGGACAATATGGTACCACCATAGTCCAGCTTGCACAGGACAGCACGACCTGAGTATTCAATGCAACTGAAGCACAAGAAAATGACTTTATAAACAACTTTATAAAGACAACAGAGGTCCTAAAAGAGAAAATGAAAAACTCCCTTAAAAAAGACAACCAAAAAGTTGGAGAAAAAACAATAAATCCCTTAAAAAATACCAAAAAAAACCCATCAAAAAACCCAAGGATGAATCTCACTGTAAAGGGGAAACTGAAGAGACACAACAGGCAGGTAGGGGGAGGGTTCTGAATGTGGTATGGTGAGGGGTGGGAACAGGAAGCATCATTCCGATGGAGGATGGAAGGAGAGAGTACTGGGAAAGCCAACTGGAATTGGGGAAGGTATCTCTGGACCGATCTAGAAACCCAGTGCAATGAAAATGACCAGGGATCTATGAGGGTGACTCTAGCTAAGACTCCTAGTCATGGAGGATACAAAACCTAAACTAGGCATCTCCGTAACCACACAAGACTGCCTGGGGAGAATTGGGACACCAACCCAGCCACATAACCTTTGACCTATAATTTGTTCTGCCCACAAGATGTATCAGCGTAAAGGTGGTACAGAAATTGTGAAAGTGGCCAATCAATGACTGGTCTAGCCTGAGACCCATACCAGGAGAGTAATTCCATGCCTGAGAATGCCCGGAGGAGGAGGATCCAAAGGCTGGACAGCCCAGAGACTTAGGACAGAACCAAACATGACTGGCAAAGAAAACAAAAGTCAATGAACTGATTCCTAATGATATTCTGCTATACTCATAGACTGATGCCTCGCTCAGTTGCCAGAGAGGCTTCATCTTAGAACTGATGGGAGCAATTAGGAGGAGCTTGGGGAATCCTGCGGGAGAGAAGAAGGAAGGATTGTAGCAGGAGCCAGAGAGTCAAGGACACAACAAGAAAACCCAAATGACCGCTGTTGGCTTCTGGGGAGGCCCCTAGTAGGTCAAGCATGTTCCAATGCAGCAGAAACTGGTTCACGGACATCAAGCTGGGAGGGGTTAGTGTGAGGAGTGGTAGGTAAATATGATCAAAATACATTGTACACATGTATGAAATTCTGAAAGAATTAAAAATATATGAACTTTAAAAACAGAAAAACAATTGAAGAAAACTCTGACCTTTTTTGGCCTGATATGGTGTCAATTTTTTCTTGTACTTAAATGTCTATACTTTGACTTAAACTTTAAAATATAAATTATCCTCTCACTGAAGTATACTTTTAGCTTCAGATTTTAAAAGGCCCAAATCCTCTTTTAAATCATTACATATTATATATTTTTTAAATGTAACACTGAGTGTATTTTTATTACTTTGGTGTTCTCTCAAAAAATGTCTAATTCAAGAAAGATGAAATCAATTTACTACAAAAAATTATAACCATATCTATTTGCTAACTTTCTTCTTACCTGTAATAGATTGTATTTTATCCATCAGTTTTCCCAGGCCAATTTTCTTATGCCCTGCTAAGTTAAGCAGAGGAAATAACACAAACTCAGAAAAAATGAAATATAAATCCTTTATATATATATAAGATTAACTCTGTACTAAATAACCTAGCAAAATAAATCTAAATAAAATGAAGACTGAGATTTAATAGTAAATAATGAATAAAGAATATTATAAACATGTTTGAACAAAAGGCAAATTGTGAAATAAGCTTAATTTCTTATGTTTAAAAAATTTAAGTTATAATTCTAGCCACTCCATAATCTTTAGTACAAAAGTTAACAAACACGGACTTTTGAAAGTGTTGGCTTGTAATTTTCTGAAAAAAATTTATTATTTTTCAGTATAGCATCCTTTAGAGCTTTGGAACAAAAAAAATTGTAAAATGTAGAATTTTTCTTCTTCAGTCATTATTAAAAAGATGCCATGTACATATGTTAAGTGGCTTTGCTTGGGATTAAGCGGTCCTCTGACTTTATTTCTCAAAGTCATGATCTTCTTCTTATTCTTATTTGCACAGACTGTTATTGTCAGGTGCTGACAGACACAGAGGGACTGAGGTTAAGCAGCAAAGATGTGTTTGGCAGGAGGCAGCGTAAATGACATCAAGTCAGGTTGGTGACTCCTTGAGCCAACTAGTTGGTATTAGGTTAATTATCAGTTCACTGTATCGTTCCTATCTATTTTAAGTTAAAATAAATCAAGTTAAAATTATAGCAACACTTTGTATACAATTTTAAAAACCTACACAAGTGTATAAGGAAAAGATGTTTCTCTTCTTTCTTCCTCTCATTTCAGTTACTATAGTTCACTAGTAACTAGTCCACTGGTAACTAGTTCACTGGTAACTAGTCCACTGGTAACTAGTTCTCTAGTAATGAGTTAGTATGCAGCCTCTAAGAATGTCCATGGGTCTAAGAGAGTATGCTATGTGTATTTTTTTTTTAAAACTGGATTTGGCCGGGAGTGAAGACTGATCCAAGCATTATTGGGCCAGTGTGACCATAGGACTGTCTGCTCTCTGCCCAGGGAGGGGATGGGGAGTTGCAGAGAAGAAAAATGATCAGATGGGGTGGGAGGGGGAAGAGACTTTCAATAAGGATATACAGGGATGGAAAAAAAAATTCAGAGGGAAAGCTGAACACAAAGAAAATATATATGTAGTAATCTTATTTGCATTTCCACCCTTGATAAGCCATGCTTATGATTATTATCCTCTGTATAGTTATTGTTAACTCTTCGGCATTTTTAAATTCTTTTTACTGTTTTTTTGATAAATACAAAATAAAGAAGGAAAAAACTTGTTATTATTAGTATTATGTTAATAATAATAACAGCATTTAATGCCACGTGCTTTCTCTGTCACTCTTCACTTTCCTGAGTATAGAGACAAGCTGCTACTGTAACTGGCTTTTATGTGGTGCTGCGGATCTGAGCTCAGGCCTTGGTGTTTGCACAGCTAGTGTTTTACTCACTGAGACATCTCTGTAGCCCCTGGACTGTTTTTAATTAAAAATTATTTATCTTATTTTATGTGCATGAGTGCCAGGGCGTGCAGAGAACAGAAGATGATGCTGGGTCCCCTAGGACCAGAGTTAGGGATGTTTTTTATTAATAATAAAGTCTCATTTTTTATCCATGTATCCCCTTGTTCAAATGCCCTTCCCCTCCCGCCCCTACAAGTCACTCTTCTCCCCATCTCCTCATCTCCTCCCCGGCCAGGACAGGAGGTCCCAAGGCCCCAAGATGGCTTACTTCAGCATCCACTCCAGGCAAATCCACTTTCCTCATCCCCACATCAAGACTGGCTCAAGTGTTCCTCTGGAGGGAATGGGCTCCAAAGTGCCAGTTCAAGGTGCTTCAGATCCTAAGCTGTTCAGTGTTTGTGGTTTGTAGCCTGGACATGCTTTGCTTTTTGTTTAAAGTCCACTAGTGAGTGAATACATCTCCTGCTTATCTTTCTGGGATTGTGAAAGCTCGCTCATGAGAATATTCTACATATCCATCCATTTGCCTGCAAATTATAGAATATCATTGTTTCTTACTGCTGAGTAGTACTCCATTGTGTAGATGTAGTACAGCTTGTTAAGGAGCCGGGAAGGTGTTTGTAATTGAAGCTGGGACCTCCTTGAGAGCAAGTGCTCTAGACCACTGAGCAGCTATGAGACCCTCATTTTTGCTATCTAAGAAAGGGTCTTGAGTGCATAGCTAAGCCTGATCTCAAATGCACAATTCTCCTGCCTCAAACCCCCAGGTGATTACAGACGTGCACCATCACACCCAATTAGTGTACATCTCAAAAATTAGTAGTATAATATTGCTTTGTAACTTATTTGTTACTGTGACAAATTAAAAAAAAGGGAATAAAAGAGAGAGAGGATGGAAGGAAGGGAAGAACATTTCCATGAGTAGAAAAATGAAGAATGGTTGAACAAATTGAACACTCTGGATTAATGTCAGTGGGATATGGGATCAGTGAGAAAAATCAGGATGCAGATCCTATTTTTGTAAGATCCAAACAATAACCCTTACTTCACCACCAACATAAAACCCCTGCTCTGGGATATATAGAGAAAGGAATTAAAGAATTTAACATTTAAAATATATTTTTATTTATTTTGTGTGAGTGTGTGGGTGTGTGGTGCAATGCTCCATAGAGCACATGCAGAGGCCAAACTTGTAGGATTTAATCTCTCCTACTTTGCGGGTTCCAGAGGCTGAACCCACATCATCAGGCTTCCTACAAGCCCTTATCTGCTGAGCCATCACACCTGCTCAGATTATAGGCTTTAAAGGGACAAAAAAATGAGTGTCCCTTTTGTTTCATTAAAAGTTATTCTGAAAGCTATTAAGATCTCTCTTGGGCTAAAAGTAAATTAAACCATAAAAGCACTCATAACTAATTCTACAAATTCAACTTCTATCTAAAATCAAACTCCTTGGACCACTCACCATCACTCAGAATATTCTTTGCCTGTTTAAGTTCCTTTTCTGTGAGCTTGATGTTCAGGGTTTCTAAAGCAGCATCCAGGTTATTGATGTCCACCTTCCCTCCTAGTGAACAGGAGAGAAAATGGAGAAATGTGGGATGGTCCCAAGGCATTGAGATTTGAAAGTATTCTAAAGTGCATGTATGCTATTATGTTTACCTAACAGATTTACTGTCTCATAGGTATTGGAAAAGAAAATGCTTCCATAGTCTAGTGCAGCTGCCAGTATTTAAGAACAAAAGAACAAAACTATAACAGGTTTTCATCCAGTTCTCTAAAAGGTTAAAAGCAGGGTTAAAATACTAATTTATTCTCTCAAAATTTAAAAGTAGCCACACACAAGAAAGTGATCTGGGGGCAGAGGTAACATAAGAAACACAAATCAATAATCTTTATAAAGAGAGATTTCCTTTGTCTCCTAAATGGTTTCAGATTATTTTCCTGGTTATTTTTTCTCCTTCTTTTCTGTTATCTCTCCTCCTCTTCCTCTTCTTCTAAAGTTCCCACTCATGGTCCAAAAGTTAGTTAATTTGTGTGTGTGCACATGATGACTATTTACGTGTCCCGTGGTGTGCACGTGGAGGTCAGAGAGCAACGGGCGAGACTTGCTAGGCTTGGCCGCAGGCACTATCACCCACCACTAAGCCATCCTGCTGGCCCCTTTCTATCTTATATTTCCCTCTGTCTGTTTGCCTCCCTTTCTTCTCCTTCTTTTCCAAACTCTCATCATCTTTGTTCTGAGATAGAGTCTCCCAGTGTAGTCTGGACAGCTTAGAATTCAATATATAATTCAGGCTTGATCTTAAACTCACAGCGACTCCCCTATTTCAGCCTCCAGAGTGCTGGGATTAGAGGCATGAGTCACAACAACTGCTTTCTATATTCATTTCTATTCATATAATTTTTAAGTTAAGTTTGTAAAATACAATACAGCAGAAAGCTTCCTTGTATAATACAGATTATTACTAGGAAACATAAATATAAATATAAATAAATATAAATACTCATCCAGAGGCAACATAAGTCTTTGCATTGAAGTAATGTAGATTCACTAACTGGGGTGGGTTCCCATGCCTTCTTACTATTGCTACTCACGTTTATTGCTCTTCACATTTTTCAGCAATCTGTTTTGAAACACCTTTCCATGATCTGCAAAGAGGCAGAATTCAGATCTCTAGAACTCTGACATGGAGAGTCATCAAAATATTATATGATTGTAGCAGGATGCACTTTAATGAGTTGATATCAAAATTGGGCTTTCAATATCATACAACATTGACATTTACATGCAAATATTTTTTATCTATTCTTTGGTTTTATAGCCATTTATGAGTTTAATTCTTCTATGCTGCATCACAGTAAGATATATAAAACATACTCTCTTTATTCTGTAGTCATTCTAGTCCTCAAAGGACAACATGCTGGTGACTCTCAAATGGTGTCGGAGGAGGTAATAACTATCTACTTTCAGGCAAAAGTGCTCTTGCATTAACTTACAGATTGTTTGTAAAGACTGAGAACTCAAAAGCTCACTAAGCCTAGTTCTAACTTTTTGTAAAGACCGAGAACTCAAAAGGCCACTAAACCAAGTTCCCTGAAAGGGATCTGCCATGTGGCATCTTACCATCAATGGGCAATGTTGTCAGGAGTTGCTTCAATTCCTGGTCAGAAAGCTCAATTCCCATATTTTTAAGTGTGCCTTGGAGATTACTAGAGTCAATTTTTTCACCTTAAAAAGATGGATATTTATAAGATATCAGGGAATAACTAAATTATTTTGAATCATCTACAAATACGCTTCTACTACTAATGCTTTTAATACAAAAACAAAGAGGAAAGAGATGTAGAAGCCCCCAATAGAAATAGTTTGTTGTAAGTCTAAAATAGAATTTATTGATCAATATTTGTAGGGCCTAGTATACATTCCTAGTAATAGAAATAGCATCAGGAAATATAAAATGGCCACATAATTGTTTGGATACTTAGGATAATAGTATAATAAAATACATGATTTAAAATGTGTTGTATTTATTTTATTCAAAATCTTATGTTGTTTGCAAGATATTGTTTATATCTTTTTAAATGCTTTATTATCTTATTGAAACTACTTAGCTCTAATTTTGGTAAATAATGACACCATTTTATCTGAAAAAGTACCAAGAAAAGTAAGACATTATCACAAAACAGACAGTATGTTTTACTTACAAATTAACAAGTATATAAATAAAGTAAATAAATTTATAGGTCAGTGATGTAAATGTTTTATTAAGAGGAATACAGAAAATATATGAATCTAGAAGTTATTATTAGTACATTTCCAAAAATACCATTAAAAGATTAAATATAAATCATAATTTGTTTAAAAATCATTTATGACAAATTCTTACCAGTAAAAGCTTTTGCTTCATCTTGCAAAGTTTTCAGAGGCACTTTATTATCAACTATAACAAAAAATATAATTTGAAGCTCAAAATATGATACAAAATAAATAACTATAAACACTTCATTCTCCTGAGGTAACAACCTAAAGCCACGGCTCTATAAACTACAGTGTGGTTCTTGGTAAGCACTTTGAGTAGTCATTTAAATATTTATTCATAATATATAAAAAGAATGAAATGCAGAAAAATTTAAATTGAAAATAATCTTGTTTCAAAATGTGTATTTGTCTTTTACCACATGAAAGAACAGATCTCATAGTTGATAATGAAAAGACAGGAGTCTATAGTGACTGTTTTGTGGAGGTAACTTTCCTGTTCCCAAATTTAGAAGACTCTTCCTGACCATGCCCCTAATGCCCAGGACCTTCCTCCCAAGTGCTTAGTTACTGGCACTGTCTTACCCGGCAGAACTATTTTTTCCTGAAAAAGTTAATTTGTTTGTTCTGAAGCCTGATGTCTATGAAGCCAAAATCTGATAAGTCAACATATCTAGACATGGTGGCACATGGCTGCATTCCCAGTACTCAGGAGGTGGATGGGCACAGGAGGATTGAGAGGTCTTGGGAGTCTGGGTTGCATAGTATCCTGGTTAGTTTTTGTCTACTTGAAACAAGTTAGAGGTTCTGGTAAGAGGATCCTCAATTAAGAAAATGTCTCCACCAGACTGTCCATAGGCAAGTCTGTAGGGCATTGTCTTTCTTAATGATTGATGTGGAAGGGTCCCGCCTACTGGGGATGATGATATCTCTGACCAAGCCATCCTGACTGGTAAAAGAAAGGAGTCATATCAGACCACAAGGAGCAAGCCCATGAGCAGTGTTCCTCCATGGCCTTCACTTCCATGGTTCCTATATTGAGTTTCTGCCCCAGACTTTCCTTTGTAATGGACTGTAAGCTATAAGAATATATAAACTCTTTCCTTCCCAAATTGTTTTTGGTCATAGTGTTTTATCACAGCAGTAGAAACCTAGTTAAGACATAGAAAGGCCCAGGCTTTCCTGGGTTAGATAGCAAGATCATATCTTCAAAATCAGAAATCCTAAGTAAAGTCAATGGCATCCAACATACTCACCACCAACGGGAAGGCTTTTTGTCAGAAATTCAAGTTCTTTGTTGGTCAGCTTGATTCCCATGTTGCCTAGAATACTTTCCAGATTTTTTATGTTGATATTCTCTACTCAGAAAAAGACAGAATCATGAGAAGAAAATCGTTAACTCAAGTATTATGAGTTCCAAGGGGATTTGTTTTTTAAGCTAGTCTGAGGGAGGCTGTGATCTGATCTTATACCTCCATAGATGCCATGTGTTTAGAAGCTGCATTAAGATCTGAGAGCACAGGCTGAAGCCCAACAGTAGACCTCATAATGCTCATAAGATCCATTTCAAAAACATCTGTTCACATTGAAAAAAACCAAACAGTTCTGAATCCTCAATTTGCTTTCCACATAAAAGCAACAAGTTATTGAATAAAATGAATAAGAAATATAGCATTATTTAGAGTATAAAATACATTGGGATCTAAGATACTTCTATTTTATGCCATTTATCAAATATTTTATATTTACATTATTTTGCTATTATATCAGTCTACTATGATTATTCCATGCTTTCCCTTTTATAAAATAACAATATACCATGGAACTCATGTATAATGATAAATAACCTTTGACAATCCCAACTTCCTATTGACTGTCTGGAAATTCTTAAGAATTACCTCAATTGTAGGTCACAAAAATGGCACAATGATCCAGTAGGGTAGCACAAAATGACAAGCTTTTAATCATTTGCTTTAAAAATTTGCTCAACTTACATACAAAAGGAAATTTGAGGTTAAAGTGAAAAAGAATCTATATACAAGTTGGTATGCCATCAACATGAAATAATCACCACTTTCTTTTTCTACTTCATTTTCTCCCTTTCTTCTTTTTTTATTACATAGTAATTGTACTTATTTCACCCCATGGTTCCTGACTAACCCATAGGATTCTCACGTGGATAAAGGTCAGACAGCCACTTACTCATCTGTGATCCCTGTGCTTTGTATAGACTCCCTAGTTACCATGTTGAGCAAGCCAGTTTGAGTGTGATTTTGCTTGTAAAACTTAGCACCTGTGGCCTAGAGTTGGATATACCCAGTAACAGCCCTTGTGTGACTCCAGACTCCTTTGATTATGTGCATTAATAACTTCCAGAGCTTTGAGGAAATTGCAGTTGTAAATGTAGAGTTGGATGACGGATGCTCAGCAACTTGATTTAGAATAGCTCCACAGACTAAGTGGTAAGCTTCAAAGGGGTTCACATTTCCTGTTTGCTAAGGAAATTGAGCTGAAGCCAGGATCACGATGAGACTAGAAAAAGCAGAGACCTTCAGAGACAGCTGAGTCTGTAGTCTCCAGACCCTTCACCAAAGTCACGGCTTCCACTACAGCATCTTGCTGTACAGCCCAGGCTGGCATCAAATTTACAATCCTCCTGCCTCCTTGAGTGCTGAGATGACAAGAATGTGTGTTGCAGAATATTAGTTTTAAGATGTCTTACGTTTGTTTTTGCTATGAAACATGTTTAGTGATATGAAGACATGTTGCATTCTTTTATGTTATATTTGTTTAACTCTGTAAAGCTGTCTAAAAGACCTGATTGGTTAATGAACAGCTGAATGTCCAATGGCTAGGCAAGAGAAAGGATAGGCAGGGCTGGCAGGCAGAGAGAAATTAGGTTTGGAAGAAAAGAGAAGAGGGAGGAAGGAGGAGAGGAGAAAAGAGAAGGATGCCAGGGCCAGCCACCCAGCCACCCAGCCCCCCAGCCCTCCAGCCAGCCAGCCAC
>PVIH01012482.1:0-63340 GCA_004025045.1 Sigmodon hispidus
TCCTTCCTCCCTCCTCCCTCCTCCCCTCTGTCCCTCCTCCCTCCTCTCCTCTCTGTTTAGACATGCACAAGCCACAGTACACATATGAAGGTCAAAGAAAAATCTTAGCTGTTGGTCCTTGAGTCCTATGGTGAGACAAGCCTTCCTCATTCTTTACCATGGCGTACAGCAGGCTTCCTGACCTGTGAGTTTCCAGGATGCTCCTGGGTCTGTCTGTATCCCTTCCTGTCACAGGAGTGCGGCACTAAAGCTCTGATCTTTCTGTGGGTTCTGGAGATCTGAACTCAGGTCTTCACACTTGCAACAGCAAATGCTCCACCCACTGAACCATCCCCCAGCCTTCTAGTTCTTAAATGTGCTGCTGGAGATCTGCACCGGGGTTGAGAACAGGAAGACAGCAAGCATGCGCACTCTACGCTCCCACCCTGAATCTCTCTCAGCCTCACTGAACTCAGTTCCCATCTACCCTTGCACTGCTTGGGTTTGGCCAACTTGACACAGACTAGGTTGTCTGGGAGGAGGGGACTCAGTTGAGGTGCTGTGCTCATCAGTTGGTCTATGCATGTGTCTGTGAGGTGTTTTCATTATGAATGATAGATGGGGGAGAGCCCATCCCACTAGGCAGAACACCTGGTGGTCCAGCCTTGTATAAAGGAGCAAGCTGAGCAAGCTGAGGAGAGTAAGTCTCGGTTTCCCTCGTGATCTTCACTTGAGGTCTTGCCTCCAGTTTTCCTCTCAACAGTGAGTTGTGATGCGGATGAAGCCAACACACCCATCCCTCCCCAAGTTCTTTTTGTTAATCACACATATGAATATCAAACTAGGGCACCCCTTCCCTCACTCTTGCCCATACTCATTCCTCTGTTATTGGTCCCACATCCTCAATTTTCTCTGTCAAAATTCTTTCTGCAAGGCATCATCCAGATGCCATAATTTCTTAAAGCTCTTCTAAATGTTCTTTTGCAGATAAATAGCCCATTATAGCTTTCTGTAAGATCTGCAAGGCAGTGACAGACCACAGTGGGAGTTACAGGTTGAGTGTAAAATGTCACCCACAGGCTCATGAATTTGAACACTCAGCTCCCTGCTCATGGCTGTCTGAAGAGACTGTAGAACTTTTAGCAGTTGGGGCCTCGCTGAAGAGAGTTGATCTCTGAGGAGCAGGCTTTGTGGTTCAGAGTCGAGTTAGTTCTGGCCCAAGTTCTCTACTCCTTCCCAATTTCCAACTCCTTGTAACTAGACCTTTGTACCCTACAGCCACAAGGATGCACCACTCTGGCCACCATGCCTTCCCTGTCATGATGAACTGAATCCCCTGAACCATGACCCAAAACAAATTCTCCTCCTATGAGCCGTTTCTATCATTCTGTGACCGCAGTGGGAGGAGCTACAGAAACAGCTGGCTCCCTTACATCCTGCTCCCTGGCTCCAAGTAGTGCCTGGAGAATGGCAGAGATGCTCAATAGATAAACTCGAAGAATTAACCAACTTTGATATATAATATCCTGATGTTTGTGCTTATTTGGCAATATGTCACAGTACTGGCCTTATATAACAGATGAAAAAGCAAAAATGCATAGGTACTCCAAGCCTTTCATAAGTCTCAGAGATAATGAACAGTAGATATTTAAACCAAACTGATTTTAAAAAAAGTAGTTACATCTACCCCCCCAAAGTGCCATAAAATGCCATCTCCCAAAGCAATCTCTCTACTTAAGATTTACAATTTTTTTCTTTCTTTTGGTGACATATTATTTTATAATATACACTGTAATTTTTATAAACTGCATAAATATTTGTGCGTTTACATTTTAACTAAACATGTAATCACTTCATATCTAACATCTGTCTTCTACATTGTATGTGTGGAAGTCATCATTACATTACATGTTACCTTACAGATACCACGGCATTCAATTATCTTGCCTATCTTACAGATGCTCAAAATGTAATCCAGATGGCTGAACATCAGGGCTTCCAAACAGAAGTCTCACACTCCAGAGCAGCTTGTCTGCTCAGTGTTGCTTCATCAGGTCATTTTTTGGGTGTGGGATGGATGGGATAATCTTTTGAGTTATTAGCTCCTGGGCAATTTAAGGGAAACTACAACTGCCTTGTATAGCAAACCCTTTGAGAACCATAAAAGTGGTCAAATATGTCAGTCAAGGATTGGGGAGAGATGCCTATAAGTTCTGCCAGCTGAGCAAACTAGAAATATAAGAAACATGGCTCAACATAAGGATCTCATATGTACTTAGCCAGCAGCTGGCATAACACCTGGAGGAAACTGGAAATGTTTGAGATCCAGTTCTTAAAATCCTAGCCAGAGGCATCTGGCAAGAGGAAAAAAAAAAGTTCAGATCAAAGAG
The DNA here is from genome assembly GCA_004025045.1 of Sigmodon hispidus. Lineage (NCBI taxonomy): Eukaryota > Metazoa > Chordata > Mammalia > Rodentia > Cricetidae > Sigmodon > Sigmodon hispidus. The sequence continues at coordinate 2,370 of PVIH01012482.1, forward strand.
AAAAAAAAAAAAAAAGTTCAGATTAGATAAATCAGTGTGTCACTGTTTGAAAATGACATTAGCTTGGCTGTGGAGATCAAGAACCATACACACATACAAAGACAAGCTGGTAAAACCAGTCATCAAATTCACCAAGGCTGCAGGACAAAAGTGCCAACATCTAAGGCTGGGAACACAGCACAGTGCTAGAGTGTTTGCCAACCACATGCAAGGCCCTCAGTTCAGTCCCCAGTACTACACACCAGCAGGTATTAATCAGTGATAAACTATCAGAACTAGAAGTCAAGAAAGTAATAATATTTGTAATAGCTACAAAAAATAAGATTCACCAAAATGATAAAAAAAATTGAGCATGAAAACTATAAAACACAATAAATTAAACTAGAGAGAAAGTAAAGAAGGAAGGGGGAGGGGAGAGAGGGAGGGAGGGAGAGAGGGAGGGAGGGAGGGAAAGGAGAAAGATACCACATGCTTATGGACTAGAAGAATCAAGAGTGTTGAAATGTCCACACCACCCATAATAATTTGATAATTCCTATCAAAATACCAATGGAATTCTTCACATAGCTAGAAAAAAGTATAACATTTGTTTGGAACCCAAACCACTCTGAATAGCCATCAAGGACAAAAATTAGAACAATCTTGCTCCAAAATATAATACAAAGCTATAGCTACCCCAAAACCATGATATTATATCAGACAGACACAGAGACTAATTGAATTGCTGACTTTTCACCAAGACACTAGGAATACACAGTGGAAACTGGCAATGTTCTCAACAAATGGTGCTGGGAAAGCTGGATATTCTCCTGTAGAAGGAAATTATGCATGTATCACTCACTAATTACAAGAACTCAAATGCACTAAAAATTTAACCTGCAAGGCATGAAACTTACAGAAAAAAGCACAGCAGGAATTCTTTAGGATGTTGAGACCATCGCCAATATTTTAGACAAGACCCTCATAAAACAGGAAGCAAAAGCTGAAATAAACATACAGGATTACACCAAGATAAATGCTCCTCATCAGCAAAGAAAACAATGGTTAGAGAAAAGAGACAACATATTGAATGGGAAAATGTTTGCAATGTGTCCATCTGACCAGAATATATAAAGAATTCCAAAAACTCAGTGACAAAAAGACAAACCAATAAAAAATAAACATTAGCATTCTCTGGGTATACACTGGGTCTTGAGATAGATTCCCAATTTTCTGAGAAATCACTTTTGATTTCCAAAATGGCTGTATAAGTTTGCATTCCCACCACCAGTGGACGAGTATTCCCCTTACTCCACATCCCCTCCAGCATAGGCTGTCATCAGCTTATGTTGTTTATGACCTTAGCCATTCTGACAGGTGTTAAATGGAATCTCAGAGGTTTTGATTTGCATTTCCCTGATAACTAAGGATGCTGAACATTTGTTTAAGTATTCTCTGGTATTTCAGATTCTTCTGGTGAGAATTCTCTGCTTAGGTGTGCATCCCATTTTTAAATTGGATCATTTTGTTTTTATTGTCTAGTTTCTTGAGTTCTTTATATATTTTGGAGATCAGCCCTCTGTCAGATGTGGGGTTGGTGAAGATCTTTTCCCATTCTGTAGGCTGTCGTTTTGTCCTATTGACAGTGTCCTTTGCACTCCAGAAGCTTCTAAGTTTCATTGAGTACTATTTATTAATTGTCAGTCTGGTGTCTGAACTACTGGTGTTCTATTCAGGAAGTTGTCTCCTGTGCCAATGCATTCAAGGCTATTCCTCACTTTCTTTTTTATCAGTGTAACTGGATTTATGTTGAGGCCTTTGATCTACTTGGATCTGAGTTTTAGACACTTGCTGAATTATGTTCACAGCAGCATAATTTGTAATACCCAGAACCTGGAAACAACATAGATACACCTCAACCAAAGCATAGATAAGGAAAATGTGGTACATTTATACAACTAAATGTTACTCAGCTGTTAAAAACAAAGACATCAGGAAATCTGAATGCAAATGAATGAAACCAGAAAAAAAAAAAATCCTGAGGTAACTCAGACCCAGGAAGACAAACATGGTATGTACTCACTCATAGATATTAACTGTAAAGTTAAGTCCCATCCTGCCTGGGTTGCCAATCACTCCTTTATCCCATGTATCCATGCTGTACACACATTGCTCACTTTTCAGCTGTCTGGTTAACAAATTGACTCCCACGGTATCACAAAGTTCATAAGTGACAATATATGATAGCCAACCCTACATACATCACAATGTCCCTACCATCTACTTTCTGATGCAAACATTTTAACATCTCCCATCATCACAAAGGAGTATATTTCAATAAAATAACATATTTTGAGAGAGACCACAATCACATAGCATTAGTTGCACTAAATTGTGTACATATTATGTTCATATGTGTACAGTATGTCTCTGTGTGTGTCTGCATGCACACATCAATGGCAAGTGTCTTTCTCAAGCATGCTCTACCTTTTTTAAGGCAGACTCTATGTCTGAACCTGGCTGATTTGGCCTGACTGACTTTAGTGAGCCTAGGAGATTCACATTTCTCTACCCTCTAGTGATAAGGTTATAGAAACACACCACTAAGGGGTCAAACTCAGACACCTTACCAACTGAGTCATTTCCCCAGCTCCCATAACAGCCTATACTGTGGTAATTGTACTGTTTTACTATCAACCTTTTGGTGTGCCTTATTTGTAAATGAATCTTTATAAATAGGGGAAAGCATATTATGTCTAGTATTAAGTATTATCCAAGGTTTCCAGCATCCACTGGCATCTTGAAATCTCTCTCACAGGTAAGCAGAACTACTTAACCGGAATAAGTAAAAGAGTGAGAAAAGAAAGAAAAGATATAAAATGCAAGTACTGGAGACAAAGCCCCCTTGTCTTCCTGAGTAGAGAGTCCAATACAAATGGTTTAGGAAGGAGTCAAGTGCAGACCCTACCAGCTCCAGAATGATGATGGAAACAGTCTGCTCCCTGACCCCATGCTGAGCGCAGGTTCCCCAGAGAACAAACAACTATTCTGTGTCCTGAGATGCTCAGCAGCCAAGCAGAGGAGAAAAAGCAGGGGCCTGGAGCATTCCTAAAGGAAGTCTGCACTCTGAAGAGATGGATCACCACACCCTTCCGAGGACCCTGAATAATCCTGTCCCAGAATGCACACATTTTACTAACTACTGACAGCCTTAGGAAGTCACCAAAACAAATAGGAGAAAAGGAAAGAAATGCATAAGAATAAAAACCACTCAGGTCGGGTCAGTGGCTGTGATTAAGCAGAGGGTGGGAAACTAGATCAGGACAGGGACCAAGAAGCTGCAAGTATGTCTGTGTCACTTCAGAAGCAAATGATAGATTACACAAATGCTTACTGCATTTTCTTTATGACTTCTTATGTCTCGTGTGTGTGTGTGTGTGTGTGTGTGTGTGTGTGTGTGTGTGTGTGTGTGTGTGTGTAAAATCTTCATCTCCATTGTCAGGCAAGTTTGACAGTTACTTGGCTTCTGAGTCTTAATAACAGCTGCTTGGGGGCTAGAGAAATGGTGTTAGGGCCACTTGCTGTTCTTACTGATTAGTTAGATCTAGTACCCAGCACCCACATGGAACCTCACAACCATCTGTAATTCCAGTTCCAAAGGTTTTGGTACCCCCTTCTAGGCTCCAAGAGCACTGAACTCATATATGAGTGTGCAGGCTCTCTCTCTGTCTCTCTCTCTGTCTCTCTCCCTTTCTCCTCTCTTTCTCTCTCTTACACACACACACACACACACACACACACACACACACACACACACACACACACACAGGGGGATTGTATTTTGTTCCATTGTAAATAATTGTCCCACTGACTGGTTTAATAAAAATGCTGATTAGCCAAAGGCAGACAGAAAGTATGAGTGTGGCTACCAGACTAGAAAAACTCTGGGAACATCTCAGAGCAAAACAGAGACACCACAGAGATGTGATGGAGACACAGCAATGAGACGGCAGCAGACACAGAGGAAAGAAGCTGAAATGCTGCTCTGAGAAAAGGTACCAAGCTGCATGGCTGAACAGGATAAGAATAATTGGTTAGTTTAAGAGCAAGAGCTAGCTAGCAATATGCTTGGGCCCTAGGTTAAACAGTGTAAAATTAATGTAAGCATTTGTGTGTCTCTGTGGGACTGTAAGACTGCCGGTCAGTGGGTCAGAACCTCAGGACAAGACCAGAAAGTCCAGGCCAGAAAATACATACAACATACACACAAATTTAAAACAAATCTTTAAAATTTTAAGATTATACTAATAGTGGTACCCAGCAGCCACTAGACAAGAGAAGCATACCACCTCAGCTGTCTACCTACGAGACTCAGGTCCAACCCCTTCAACACAGAGCCTGAGCCTGTATAAAACAGACCAACAGACAGGGCAACCTTTAAAGACAAATGGAGCTACCATACATGGCGGAGGAAGCAAACACAGAGAAGTAGTCACCCAAACCAGCCTCAAAGAACATTTGCTAAACAAGGGCATGAGAGGAACATAGGATCTGCAGGAACTGGGGAAGCACCATTGAAGCAGCTGCACCTTTCCTGACTTGATTCCAGCTCACAGCTCAGCAGGGCCAGGACATTCGCTGACCCTTTGTCTACAAGAGATGGATGTTCAGAGGGGATAAAAAGGACCTCAGATGCCAAGGACCATAATGTCAGAAGCCTGTTGACCACCACAAAGGAAGATCCCTGCCAAAGTTAAGGTCAGCTGGGCCTCAGGAAGTTTGTCCAGATCAGGACTTCAGCAGCTGTATCTAACCCTGTGGGACCTGCTGTCACTCTCCCAGGTGACAGAGACTGTGACTAACTGAAGCTGGGCAGCTAAAAACCAAATCTCTCCCAGGTAATTGTGTCTTCTGTCAAGATACCTCTAACCTTCGGCTAATTATCTCAGGGTCAAAGGGAGCAAAATGAACTCCGAGGAATGTTACCTCCCAAGGTGCTCACTGTCCGGACACTTTAAATGTGAGAAAATGGAGTTTAATAATGTTTTCTCTCAAGATTTAAGTGATCAATTTCTCTCTTCAAAGAAAGGACACCTGCTGAGGAGAGAGAGTCACTCTGTAGAACAGTAAATTGTATTTGCTGTCCTCTTTATCAGTTACATTTATCATTATACATGACATTGAAAATGAAACCTGTGTCCAATAAAGACAAAGAAGGCTCAGCCAAACTTTATAAAAGTACAGTGTATTCTAAAAGCATTTTAATATGGGAAAAACATGAACACAACTGCTGTGGAATTATGCTCTTGTACAATGTAAATATTTGTCCCTCCTACTGGTTTAATAAAACTCTGATTGGCCAGAAGAGAGACAGGAAGTATGGGCAGGGCTACCAGACCAAGAAAACTCTGGGAAGAGGAAGAGCAGAGCAGAGATACCAGGAAAATGCAGAGGAAATAAGACCGAAAATGCTGCTCTAAGAAAAAGTACTAAGCCACATGGCTAATCATAGTTTAGTTAAGAGTAAGAGTAGCAAGTAATATGTCTGAGCCAGAGGCCAAACAGCATGTAATCAACATAAGACTTTATGTGATTATTTGGGACTAATGGTCTGGATCTTGGGGCTAGGCCAGGCAGAAACGTCAGGCTGTACAAACAAAAACCCTGAATAATAAAATAAAAGAAGCATGTTAAATCAGAAGCTTAGGGTAATGAGTAACATTCCCCATCTTCATTGTGACCCAATTACACCCTCCCGGCATCACCTCATATCCGATCCAGAACATGCCCATTAAGAAGACCCCACAGGGCTGGACAGATGGCTTAATAATTAATAGGACTCTTCCAGAAGACCCAGGTTCAAGTCCCAGAATCAACATTACAGCTCACAATTGTAACTCCAATTCCAGGGGATTCAGCACCATCACATAGACATTCATGTAGGCAAAGCACCAAATAAAAAGTTAGGAGGAGGAGGAGACCCCACAAAGGGCTGGGAAGGAGGTTCAAGGCTTTACAGTATCTGTTGCTCTTGCAGAAACCCAGGTTCAGGCTCCAGTATCCACATCAGGTGGGTTCTAACACCCTCTTCTGGCCCCCACAGGTACTGCACAAACATAGCGCATATACAGACAAACAGGTGCACACACACATAAATGTAGAAGAAGGAGGAGAAAGAGGTGTCATTCTCCCCCACTAAGCTGACTACTATTGTTTTGTAAAGAAACATATGGTCAAACTCACATTTCTATCAGTTGCTCAGCCTCTGCCCAGAAACTTCTTATTGCAGAAGATTACCTCAACAATTCAGAGCAGGGGAAGACCTCACAATAGGAAAGCTGGAACACTCAGCTGTGAATAAGGCATCTGCACCACCCCTGCTGAGGTTTAAAGAACACCACAGAAAGAGGGGTGTCAAAGAGCTGGGGGAGGGGTGTTGTAAAAAGACTTCTATGGACATGGGGCAGCCCCTGCACATGAGTCATCTGCATTCCAACATAGATGGTGCTCACAAGGCTCCACTGCTCCTTGAGGGCCAGTGAATGATTGCTGGAAGATGGGGTCCTGTTCTTAGGTTATGTAGCTATTGGTAAGTGGCTGATGCTCCAGTGAACAAGCCCCTCCCCTCCCCATGCTCCTGCAAGCAACCGCAGTTAAAGCAGTGATGCACATACAAAGCTATAAGGGGATTAGTTGCAAAGAAGGGAATAGAAATGAGAGAGAAAAATGACTAGAATTCACTATGTACATACATGAGACTGAGTAACGGGCCATACAACCAGCCACGCAAGGTTCACAGAACCAACATAGGCTGAGAAGAGAGTTTAACACAGGACCAAGGATTCTGGGACTCAGAAAAGTAAACTTTCAACTGGAGACAATGAGTCACTTTACCTAGAAGTGATGTGCAAAATCTACGCATAAAAAGAACTGAAAATTAGCAAAACCGAAAGACTCTATTGTGTAACCTTCAAGGAAGGAAGAATTCTTCCACAAAAGGAAATATCATCTCCCCAACATTGATGATTTCATATTTGCATGTCAATTCTGCTGTAAAGGGGAAGGTTTGCCTATTTATGTGTGTAAAGAGCTATCTGTAATCTAGGTCTGTAGGGCACGAATAAATGAAAATCCTGATATCCTGAGGGCCGCTGGGGGAAGGGTCATGGTAGCAGGAAATAGATGCTGCAGGCGGAACCTGACAGCCCTTCCAGTGCCACCCAAGTGGGCATCTCTTCCGATCTACAACCATGCACTCTAAAATCAACCTGACGCCACATGGAACATCTGTAACTGAACAGCCATTCTCCTCGGTGGTGAATCCCAGGTTACCTTCAGATCCACAGTGGATTAACTTTAAATAATCCTAGGATTCTAATCCAAGGAGAGAATTTATAAAAAATTATTTTTTTCTGGCTTATCTTAACAAGCCTTGAAATATTTATCATTTCAAAAAGATGGAAAAGGGTCCTGTGCCATCTGCCATATGTGTGTCCTCATTTTTCAGAAAATGATCTGGTGTCAAATGCCTTGCTTTCTCCTCCTTGGGATGTGGCAAAATTAGCAAAAGCAAGTGAATGTCTTTGGAGGTGTCCCATTCCCATTTAGATGGACACACAGACAGCAACTCAGCCTACACTCTGAGCTACAAAACCCTGGACCAGGAACCCTTAGGAGATGGGTGTGTCTACATGCCCCACTGATCCATGCATAGTTAAGGCTGAGAATCCAGTGCATTCCAAGAATTCTGTTTCTTCCCTGTCACTGAAAACTGAGTTCCCCTCGCCTACCCCAAACCCACGGCCACACCTCTTTCCTCACCAGACACCCCCATTTCATATGCCTGGATTTATCGCGCATTCAGTATGAAGAAATACTGTGCAATTACAAGCTAAAGAAATGAGGTCTTTGAGTTCTCAAGAAAAGCCACAGATCACCTCACTTTGTTCCCCTTAATCTAGGGCTCTGTAACACCAAATAGATCTAGTCAGGCTTTCTTCTTTTAAGAATATAGAGTTCAAAATAAAATGGGGCCTATCTTCTGGAGATACTACTGGAGTATTATGGACAACGACCCAGTGCCTACATGACCCTCGGGATAACTCGGGAGAAATTACATTGCTGCAATCACTACTGCTCAAGCTGGGGATGAATACACAGGGACAATTCTATAATGTTAATTTTCAAAAACAAAAAACCCAAACCCCCAAACCCCACTTTATTTTTATTTATGTGTAGGTGTAAATGCCTGCATATACATATGTGAACCACATGTGTGCACGTGTGGCTGGTGCCTATGAAGAACTGCAGTTACAGATAGTTGTGAGCTACCACACAGGGGCTGGTAACCACACGTGGGTCCTCTACAGGAGCTGAGAGTGTCCTTCACCATTGAGCCATCTCTCCAGGACACTAAGTTTTGAAGGATGATTTAGCTAGATAAATAATAGCCTACACAAACTATCTATAAAAACAAAGGCCATGGCCCAGTACAGCCAGGATAACAGGTTCAGAGATGCTAATGGGAGATGCGTGATGACCTCTCACACCTACAGTGACACCCCTAAGAAATCAAGGAGACTTTTGCATTTTAGAAAGACCAGTCTGCAGGAAAATGGAAGAGGGTAAGACACACAGTAAAAGCTGGTGTGTGGAAGAGGAGAAGCCTTGCTGAGGAAACACATCTGTTCCTGGTTGTAGGTTGTTTGTGGATCCATCCATCAAAGTCTCTGACAAACACCTGAGCAGTCTCTTACCTGGAGAGGTAACTGTGTGTCTTCCTGGTACATGTGCTCAAATTGATAAGATAGCTAAATACCACACAACAGTCAGGAGAGGCCAGCAGGACAACCCCACAATAGAACTAACTTCACTGAGGCCCAAAGAGAGAGACAGGAACAGCCATCACCCGGACATCTGAGCAGCGCGCTGGGGACCAGTGTCAGGACCCCCACACACACCTAATAACAAAGGGACTGGGGAGCTGTACCTTCTGACACCAGTGGCAACCATGCCTATGATCTCTATGTAAAAATTGTTCTACTTGAAATCTATACACTTGAGAAAGTTTTAAAAATATTTTTCTTACTAGAGAATTCTTAATTTTACAGGGGTATTTCATGAAAGGAGGTCTAAAATCATAACACAGAGACATCTTGAAAGCTGAAATGAGGATGAATATTTTCCTCTCTAGTCAAGAAGTAGCAAATACAGAAATATACACACATAAATACATGTACACATGTGATATGCTCATACACCTGTATATACATTCACACACACACATGTACACTCACATATACATATGTACACATGTGTACTTATACACAGGCATACATACCACCACCACATCAATATACTTTGTCAATTTTTAAGGAGAAGCCTTAGGCTAATAAAATTTTAACTGACTTCTAGAAAGCTTCATGTAAAGATTAGCTAGCGTCTACTGCCACCTGCTGGCCATTTCTAAGTATGTCTCCCCTAAACCACTAATAGAGAAAATCTCTCCTACCCTCTCTCCCTGTTCCCTCCTCTCCCTCTTTCCCCTCTCTCTATACTTTCTCCCCCGCCCCCTTTCCCTCTCTTTACCAGGAAAGCTCTGAACTAAACATGAATCACCTCCCTGATGCAGATTGCACTTGAACGGAGCCCTCGTCACAAGATCGGCATGCAGAAGCTGCCCTCCCGTAAGGACCCTGGGCAGACCCATGTCAGAGGCAGACACACATGAGCCTAGCATGTGAAGCAGTCACAACACCGAATGCAAACTCAGAACTTGAGAACAAGAGCTGTAACCTCGCCTCTTCCATTGCTCTGGTGGACCATGTATTGACACGTGCAGTCTCTGCGAGGGGCTGGGCAATCCCTGCTTTGGAAGCAACACCCCTGCAGTCTGAAGAAATACACTGCATAGGTGTGATCATTTCCACACACTAAGCACCTTCACAGCTATTACACTCAGCTACCGATGAGGTTCTCTGGATGAGTACCATTGTACTTTTTATTTTTATGTATATGGTGGTTGGCTATATGAATGTATGTATGTGTACAACATATGTGTCTGGTGCCCGTGGAAGCCCAAAGCCAGAACAAGGCAGTGGGTCCCCTTGAACTAGAGTTACAGATAGTTCTGAGCCACTATGTGGGTGCTGGGAATTAAGGCCTGTCTTCTGGAAGAGCAGCTGGTGTTCTTAACTCTTGAGGAGCCTCTCCAGCTCCAGGGTTATGATTATTCATTTATAGGCAAACTGAAATTCGGAGATCAGTGGCTTTTCCAAGCTAACATAATTGGTTATGACTAAAAGCCACATGTTTAGTCCGCAAACACGCTTGAGAACACAGAGGGTGTAAGGGTGTGCATGTGCATATGCATGTAGATGCACAAGGTGCTACACGCATACCTGGAGGACGGAGGAGGACGTGGGGGTTTTCCCATCACCCTCCACAGTATTCCTCTGAGACAGGGCTTCATGCTGAATCTGGAGCTTATTGTGTTTTTTGTTAGAGTGGCTGGCTAGTAAGCCCTAGCAGGCCTCCTGTCTCGGCACACCCTACTTCTCACAGTGCCAGGGTTAAGATGCAATTGCATCAGGCTTTTTCTGAGTGCTGGAGATCCAGATTCAGAGCCCTGTGCTTGCACTACCAGCAGCCAAGCTGCCCCTAGCCCCAAGACACCTGCTTTTGACGGCAAAGGTATATCCCTGACAAACTGCACTTTTCATACTTAACAAACTGTGGAATCAACTAGTTGTTACCGTTGGGGATGCTGGGGATGCCATGGTGAATAAGTCCAATGAGGCTTCTCTCTTTCAGAGCTTATAGGTGTGGTGGGAGGCAGAGAGGCAAAGAAAACTTTAGGTAAGTGACATTTAAACTGAGATGAGAAGAATGTCAAGAGGTCAAAAGCAGAATGATGACAAGAGAGGGAAACATTCCAACCTGAAGGAACCGCTAATGTGCACACCATGGGTGAGCTCATGCTTGCAATATCTAAAGACAAAGCACGTGTATGAGGCAAGGGGAAAGGCTGGAGGACAGACAGACAGACAGACAGACAGAAAGCAAAGTACAAGGCCCTTGGCTTAGGAAGCACCGTCTGTTTGAGAAGCAATGGGAAGCCACCTAGCTATTTGGAAGGCCGCTGCTTTCCAGTGAGGTCACACCATTCTGAAATAGGCCTTACCCAGAATGTTATAGTCCCAATCAGCCCATTCCTCATAACACACTGTGATTTAAGTCTTTTTTTATTCTACATTTTTTTTCCATAAAAGACATGTATTTGAAAGATTTCAAATATAATTTAGCTCTAAGAAGAGAAAAGGTCCATCCCATCTGAGCACACAGAGTATGAGTGATGAGTTCATAACCTGCATATCAAAGCTAATGGGATTTCTGCAAGGCTCCCACAAAGCCCTGGATGCCTGGTGGGATGGCTCAGTTCAGAAGGAAGCGGGGGAGACAGCCAGAGCTCCTAACACCTCCCGGCAGAGCCTCACCCTGGGGCTCTGCTCCAACTTGCTCTGCCCACCAGTCATAGGTAGGAAAGCTGCCTCACTGCAGTGCCCTCCAGATGAAGAATCTGTACCCAGAGCAAAATGAGGTTTGAGACAGGGAGCAGGGAGAGAGACCCAAAACAGAGAGAAGGGGATGTAAAAATTCTCAGCTTTCCAAGTAGAAATATTCGCATTAAAGGAGGCAGGTTACAACTTGAAGCCTTGAATTTGGAGAATGTGCAAATTCAAACAGCCACTCTCAAAATCAGTATAGAGAATCCTCAAAAACTAAAAATAAGTCTACCATATGACCCAACGGTACCACTCCCTGGAATATGCCTATGGGATTGAGTATCACATCCCACAGATACTTGCTTAGCAATGTTCACAGCTGCCCTATTCACATAGCCAAAAAATGAAAACGACATAAATAAAACAACATAAATACCCTTCAACAGATAAATGAAAATATTGCACATATACACAGTGGAATACTATACAGCTAGAAATAAAAAATAAATCATGCAGAAAAGAACCCCACAGAATCTAACTCTAACTATCAATACAGGCACATGTATTGGTAATTCAAGACTTCACACAGTGGTGAGAGCTGGGAGCACTGCTGTCTTGGGAGTATTTGAAACCTCAATACCACAGCCACCCAAGGCTATGTAGCAAAATGCCTGATGCTCTTGGGGAAATCATGATTCCAGGCAGTAAGGATGGTGAGATTAGCAGGTGTGGAAGTGTGCATGCTGTGCTGTGTCCAAGAGGGTCCTAAGACATTCCACTCACCAAAAAACCTTAAGAAATATATCAGTGCCAGGAGAAGAGGCATCTCCTAAGTGTGTTGATGAGGTCATTCTCTGAGCTACAAATGCAACTGGGAACAATAAGATTCTTCATTTCAATATAAGGACCAAACTACTTAGGTAATAATGATGTAATATGTCAGGTGTGGTGGTGAACGCCTTTAGTCCCAATATGCAGGAAGTAGAAGCAGGTGGGTGGCTGTGAGTTCAAGGTCAGCCAGGTCTACATAAGCAAGTTCCAAGTTAACCAAGGTTACACAGAGAGATCATGTTTCAAATGGGGGGGCCACAATAGTTACACTTCATTCCAAGGCAAAGTTGTGATTTTCACACGGACCATATGGTCAAACCACAGGAATGTGAGTGAAGCACAACTTGACGTTAAATGAGTAATAACATTTATTCTTAAGAATCCCTCATACCAAAGAAAATGATATTGGAATCTGTGCAAAGGACATTTGGGATTTTAAATCTACTCAGAAAGAAAACAGCTCAGTGCTTTCTGGGTCCTATGAGGCTCTTGTCTCACAGACATTCTGACTAAGCACATGTGACAAGGACAATCGAGATGTTGAAAAATCTATAAATGACCCACCATAAAAGGACAGGCTTATACACTTGCCTTCAGCAGCTTAATCTGCCTGGAGCATCACATACACACAAACACATACACACACACACATACACACGCATATACATACACACATACATACACATACACACGAACATACATACACACACATCCATACTCACACATACACACGCACACACACATACACACATACATACACACACTACACTACACACACACATACACATCATCTACTGTATCTACAGGATGCATCATGAGGCCCACCATTTCAGTGAACCTTCAAAGGAGCTGTGCAAGGGTAAGCCTTGTTCTTGAGAGGAAGGTGTACAGACAGCTGTAAGCACCATCAAAGGCTGCCCACCCTTGGCTGAGAGAGCTTGGATCCAAACCTTCACAACTCTGAGGCTCACAGGGAAAAAGAAGAATGCAGTCTGACTGTGTCACAGAGCACCAGCCCACAGACCAGCCTCCTGCACCAGCCAACAATTCAGCTATCTCCCGCTATGTGCAATACCACCTTAGATAAAGATGTAAGTCCAGCCATACTCCGTTGGCTCCAATCCAAGGAGGGGGTTACTTACCCTTGACTCTCAGTTCACAATGGATAGCCCTCCCTCCATCAACTACAGCCCACACATGCAAAACCCAAGAAGAATAAGGTGAAAAAAATAAAAGCAGGTTGGCTCTGGGTCACTCCACCGAAACACCCACAGAATAGCGGCTTTCTACAGCTAACTGCAGTTTCTGGTCCTGCCAATAGCAGTTCCCACAGTTACCTAAGGTCCAATAGGAAACGCTCTCCAGGAGAGGGATGCTGCTGTAGAGGGCATGCATGTACATGAGATGGACCATCAGTTCAGCCAACCACCACCAGCAGAACAGGCGGCCTAGGCCCTTGGCGAAAATGCAAAGGCTGTGCTTTGGAGAGCTGGGCTCTGGCTGCTGCATCTAAAAAGGAGACAACAGAGAAGGCAACGTTAGATGGTGCTTGGTCCTGAGCCTTGCAGAGCATCTCTCCTGTGATGTCTCTGATAAGGTTGGTACAAATTACCATCTCCATTTCTACTAGTAGGGCATGGGAGTTTGTTTGCCTTAAGGACACTCAATTTTGGGTAAGAAAATTACATTCCAGTTGGGAAACTTCCCCAAAACAAGAACAGGTGTGCCAACACAGCACCCTACAACCAAGAACAATGCCAGATTCTGCATTCTTCTACTCCAGCCTTGACCTTAGACAGCCCAGGCTGGGCTAGGATTTCAGGCACTCTGCCCCTTGAAACTGTGTCTCTCTTTGGGTTCTGGTCACCTTGGATGTTTCCACTCACTACCCCTCTCATGCCTGAGCTATTAGTCAGGCTAAGGCAACACTAGATACAGGAGAGGGCAGCCAGGGATGGAGTGTAGTGGATTATGTCTTACATTTTAAATAATTGTCCCACCTATGGATTTAATAAAAGCTGATTGGTCAAAAGGCAGATAGAAAGTATGGGCAAGACTACCAAGCTAAGAAAACTCTAAGTACAGGAAGAACAGAGACAGATGCCAGAGAGGCACCAGAGAGAGACACCACAGGAATGTGATGGAGACCCAACCATGAGACAGCAACAGATGCAGAGGAAAGAAGCTGAAATGCTGCTCTAAGCAAAGGTACCGAGCTGTGTGACTGAACAGATGGGTTGAGTTTAGATGAAGGAGTTAGCAAGTTATATGCCTGGGCCCTCAATCACCATAAAAAATAATACAAGTCTGTGTGCCTCTGTGTGACTGCAAGTGCTTCTGTTGGACTGCCAGACTGCCAGAAAACCCTCCAGTCTAGACCAGAAAGTCCAGGTCAGAACCATTTACAGCAATGGACTGTGAGGGATGTGGAAGAATTAAGGATGTTTGTCAGTCTACCTTAAAAGAAAAAAAAAAGCAGAGTAAATCCTCAGAGGAGACAAGCATCTTGCTCAGCAGTAATAGGCAGGATTCTAGCATCATCCACACAGCTACATGATCCTGAGAAGTCACTCAACCCCCCTGGGTCTTGGTTTCCTTAAGATAAAGTGAAAGTTATAGTGGTGGTAGTGAGATGTGCGTACTGAGCCCAGCACCTGCACATTTTAACTGTAAGTACTGAGTCAAGCACCCACATATATGAAATATGAGTACTGAGTCCAGCACCAGCACATTTAAAGTGTTAGCAGCTGTCACTGGCAGCTACGTGGCCTCTGGATTTGAATTTGCCTTCTTCCCTGAAGGAACCCCAGAACAAAGGCAGAGCCCCACATCGAATGTGAGCTAGGTGTCTCCATTATCTATGGTCAGAAAAACCAAAGGGTGGATATCTTGAGCATCCATTATCTCATCCAAGTACTTCAGACCTTGAGGTTCTGAATATCCCCAGGCTCTATACCACCAGAGCATCCAAGACTCTGTTCAAAAGCCATTGGAATGTTATAGCATTAAAGGCTTTCCCATTAAAGTTGGTGTGTGGGTGAGGCTGTCAGAAAATCCTTGCTATCAGGGTGACCTAGCTGTGGGGTCACCTCACTATGGGGTCACCTCGCTGTGGGGTCACCCTGCTGTGGGCATTACCTCACTATGCAGGTCAGTGGAAGCAGAAAGAATCCAAAACAAGGAGAGTGAGAAAACATGAGGAGACATGTTCCCTCTAGATGAGGGTGGGCCTTGTGTGGTGCTGCACACTGGTACACAGCAGCAAACCATCTGGATGAAAATGCTAACAGGCTCGAGAGCTGTGCTGGCAGATAGAAATTCTCACACAGCAAAGTCTATCCACCTCCTACCAGATGCTGAGCACACAGCCTACAGTCCAGGTCCCCAGAAACCCAGCCTACATCTGGGGTGCCAGGACCTTGCTGATATACAGGTCAGATCTGGTGAACAGAAACAATAGATGGGCAATGGCATAAAATTCACCTCCCAGCTTGCCACTCAGCAAAAGGCCAATTTCGAGGCCTTTCTAGATGTCCCCAAGCCTTGGGCAGTTCAAAATGACACAATTACCTATGATAAATGAAAAGCACGAGGTCTACCCTGTAGCTGACTGGTTTTTTGATAACAACATACCTACTTCCCAGGAACCTAACTAAACCTTCCCACTGTTTTTCTGAGGGATATGTCTTTATCACCACCGCCAGGAAGGACACAGCGTCTCCCACAGCGTTTTTTCGATGGAAGTGCATCCACACTTGGAGCACAGAAATGCGAATTCCCTAACTGCACAGGTGCCCACAGGAGAAGGGTCCTCACCCAAGTCCTCTGTTAATTCACTTACCTAAAATAGAAAAGGGGAGAGGTGTTTGGGACTGGAGAGATGGCTCCATGAGGAAAAGTCTTCCCAAATAAACAAGAGGATCCAAGCATGGCCCAGAACCCACATAAAAGTTAGGCATGGTAACACACACTTGTAAACCCAGAACTGAGGAGGCAAAAACCAGAGGGTCACATCCCTGGCCATGCCAAGCTGTTGATGAGAGACTTTGTGTTAAAAAAAAATGATGGCTCCTACATACATGTGCTCATGAACACACTCACTCACGCACACACACATGCACACACAAACGTGCACACATTTGCCTTTTGTAGTAGTCATTTGCCTTTCTGCAGGTTGTGCATCCCGACAGTCCATTTACAGTTCAATGTAACCTCTTTAATTTGAAGTCATCTGTCCCTTGTCTCACAGCAGGAGGGACAGGCCACTGCACAGGGCTCAGTCCTCAGAGCAGCATGGAAGGCATTCCGTTTGAGGCACTGTCAACCTTAAGATCATTGGAGACTGCCATGGTGGGAATTTCAAGCTCAGACTCCACTGAGAAACACACATTAACTCGTCCGCCGACTGTCTTTTAAAACACATGACGATTTAAAATCTCATTTCATGCAAATTTCAGAAAAGGGAATGCCGCCTTTTTCCTTCAAAGAGACTCTGAAGATTGACGGTTGTCAGAGACGAAAGGTTCTTGTCTTTGCACGGGAGTCATACATGTGCCTGGAAGCAGCAGAGGCCTTGCCTGGGGCCAGTGGCCTCACCAGTCTTTCTGCAGGGTCCAGGGGCTCATGCATCCTAAAGAGCAGTGTCCTTCAGAGTTGGGGTGGATTCTCTGTACCATCCAAGTACTGATTCCTATGAAATGCTTCTTACTCAGGCCCCAACCCAGCTACCCACAGCAAGGCTGGCAGCTCACACTGCTGCCACAAACCAGTAACTGATGGAGCTTCTAGACCCTCAGACTTGTCACACACTCTATCCTCGTTAGCTCCTGCCACAGCAAGCCAGAGGGACAGGGTTGTTTGTTTTTGTTTGTTTGTTTCAAAGCAATATCTCAAAACTATGTAGCCAAGGTTGGCCTGGAACTCTGTGTGTGTGTGTGTGTGTGTGTGTGTGTGTGTGTGTGTGTGTTTGTGTGTGTGTGCATATGTGCTCCCACAAAGCTACAGACAAATGCCCAGTGTCTTCCTCTATCGCTGTTTTATTTGTTTGTTTGCTTGTTTATTGAATCAGAGCCCCTCACTGCCCAGGGAGCTGCTATTGAGGCTATACTGCTCCAGCAACGTCCCAAGATTCACCTGTCCTGCCCCAGCACTGGGTTGACAGAGGTCACAGGCATACGCAGCTATGGGGATTCAAGCACAGGTCCCTACGCTTATACAGCAAGCACATTACCTACTGAACTATCTCCCCAGCCTTTGATCTTGAACTTCTGATCCTTGTCTCTACTTCCCAGACTGAGTTTCCAAGGCCTCGTGCATGCTAAGTAAGTACCCTAACAATCGAGCTCCAGTTCCAGTCTCAATGCTCCACATGTCCATCATTGTCTCCATCCTCTCTCTCTAAGGTGGTAGCATGTCTCTCTCAAGGTTCAAAGATTGCATGAATGAGAAGCTGTAGCACTAACTCATTTTCATCTACGGTCAGTGTCATGTGGGTGGCCTCCAGACCCAGGGGCCCTGACTCCCAACAGCACTTCTGAGACACCAATACCTATTGCTGAAAGCCTAATTCCAGATGGGTCTGATGACCTGGAAACAGATGTGTGAAGTTGGTGCAACGAAGAAACTGTGACCACCTATTTCAAACAAGTGTCCCTGGACAGGGATAGCCTGAGCCATTTTTACCTGTTTCAAACAAGTGTCCCTGGACAGGGATAGCCCGAGCCATTTTTACCTGTTTAAAAAAAGTGTCCCTGGTCAGGGATAGCCTGGGTCATTTTTACCTGTTTCAAACAAGTGTCCCTGGACAGGGATAACCTGGGCCATTTTTACCTGTTTCAAACAAGTGTCCCTGGACAGGGATAGCCTGGGCCATTTTTATTTATACAGTTTCAATAGTCTGCATGACCAGTTTTACCATCAAATTTGTTTCCTTAAGTTTCTAATAATGACTACAATAATTGCCACTTTGTTCTTTTACCTCACTGCCCCCCCATCCCCAATGTTCCCACTGGTAACCATTGCCTGCTTGATTCATAGCTCTATGGAATTCTAACATAACCATATGCTTATGGTTATGTTAGAACCATAAGCAGTGTTGCAAGCAGCAAATTAAGCTTTCTAACTAGAAATGCCTACAGGAAGGACAGTGTCCATTTGGCAGCATCTGAAGTTGTAGCATCATAAAGAGTAAGAGATAGCCTCGTCTCTAGTGGTTAGCATTTCTATCTGGTAGTGTCTGAGTGCTCACAATCAACTCAGCAGCCGCAGCTGGATCAATTCACTCTCCGTCTGTACTACTCTTCTCTCCCCCAGGTTTTTCCATTAATCCTATAGGCATCGTAACTTGGAAACTTAATAGTGAGCCCTGCTCATCCCTTGTTCTCCTGTCTCCTTCCCCTTCCCTTCCTACAGCATCAGCACAGCTATTAGAAATGAGGGCGTTGTGGGTTTCTAAGATTCTGCTTCATTCTCTGTTCCTAGGCTCCTATAATTAACCCTTGATGTCATCTATCCATTAGCATTCTCTGTAGGGAGATATATATATATCTCAAAGGACAGAATCACCCACAGCCAAGCCATGGAGGTCAGGAAGTGGTGACCCACACCTTTAATCCCATCACTAGGGAGACTGATCCATCTGACTGGATCTCTGTGAGTTCAAGGCCTAACAGCCAGGCAGTGGTAGTTCACACCTTTAGCCCTAGGTATAGGAGAGTTGAACCAGCAAATAAAATAGCTGGGCAGGGAAATAAACATGAAGCAGGAGAAGGCAGAAATTCAGCCACTCTGTCTGAGCGACCAGTCAGACTGAGGACCCATGAAGATAGATAGCACTTACCCTATTTAACCTGAGAGGTTGGCTGGGTTAAAATTGGCTGAGATTTGTTTCTCTATCTCTCTGATAGTCCAGACAAATTTTATTGAATATATACAATATATCACCACATTTATCCTAGACTCTTGTGGTTAAAATCATTCTCTCTAGAACAGTTATACAAATGTGTAATATCGTGAACTATTGTGATTCTTTCAGGCTAGTCACAGGGTGTATTAGTTAGGATATGGCTTAAGAAGCCTGAATTCATGGTCACACTTGAAACATCAAAAGCATTAGGGAGCTAAAGCAGATCTGTTGTATATTTTTAATAACATCCCCTCCAGCTCACCCGGAGGAGCATCATCAGGGGAAGTTTTCCTTTTGTTAGCTGCCATGTGGGTGCTGGGAATCGAACCTGGGTCCTCTGGAAGAGCAGACGGAGCTCTTAACCACTGAGCCATCTCTCCAGCCCCAAAGTTTTCCTTTTGTAATAGCTATTTTATCTGTAGCTCTGAGAAAGTGTAACTAGATTTGTATAAGAAAACAAGAGGAGCAGGTAACACATATGTTCCCGGGGTTGCGTCTAGAATTATGCAAGGAACCGTCTATAAGCTTTGCCAAAATGGCTCAGGGTCTCTCCAGGGCCTTGTC
Organism: Sigmodon hispidus; assembly: GCA_004025045.1. NCBI lineage: Eukaryota > Metazoa > Chordata > Mammalia > Rodentia > Cricetidae > Sigmodon > Sigmodon hispidus. Next base: position 22,152 of record PVIH01012482.1, read on the forward strand.
ACAAGGGAAATTTGTTTGTGCTATTCTCAGGCCTTGTAACCCCCCACCCCGGAAGTCACACGGCCCCTGGCAACCTATCCCAACCCCTGCCAATCATTCTCAGCCAGGCCCACCCTGCCTACAGTGATTGTCTGGTCCTGCAGTGGGGCTATATTCTTATGCACCGTATGTATTTGTCACTCCTACTGGTTAATAAAATAATGATTGGTCAAGTAGCTAGACAGGAGGCAGAGGCAGAGCAAGCAGATGAGAAGAATTCTGGGAAGTAGAAGGGCAAAGCAGAGACAAGAGCCAGACACAGAGGAAGCGGGATGAGACCGATACTCTGAGAAAAGGTGCCAAGTCACATGGCTAAAGAAAGATAGAAATATGGGTTAACTTAAAATATAAGTATTAGCAAGTAATAAGCCTGAGCAATAGACCAAATAGCTTGTACTTTAATATAAGCCTCTGTATGTTTATTTGGGACTAAATGTCTGCAGGACTGGCTAAGCAGGACAAAGAAACTTTCCGACTACATGATCCCTTCCAACAGCCCAGAACAATAAGTTTTCAGAGAGCAAGGACGACCATTGCATAAACTCCTCTGTTGGGGTGCCCATCAGGCTGGACACAAGACGGGGCTCTGTCAAAGCCTAAATTTCCCCTGAATTTGCCACATGCCTTTAACTAATCCTAACAACAGCAGTAGCGTGACTGTATACAAGCATCAAGCCTCATCACCTCATTGGACCTTGTGCTTCCCATAACAGTCCTGGCTTTGCTGACCTTCCCATCCCACAGAAAAGGTAACTGAGACACACACACACACACACACACACACACACACACACACACACACACAAATGCAGCTCATAAGAATAGAATGTGGACCTGAACTGGGAGGCTACCTCCATACTAAGGATCCAGTTTGTACACTGATTGTCTCCAATGGGTGGTGAGCAGGGCCCTTGGTAAGGACAGTCCCAAGGTGTACCACTTAGCCTGCTTGTCACCTTATCTGATCCCCACCGCAGAGTCCACCAGCTGGAGGAAGGCTCTGAGGACCCAGACTTCCAGCAAAGCAAATCAGCAGGCCACTCTACTTTGCCCAGACTCTGCTTCACAGTAGTTCAGTAATCTTAACTCCCCAAAAGTACAGCAAAAAAGTAGCTGAAGCCTAGGTTCCTGACATTTCACAGGCCAGAAACGGTCTTCAAGGTAAGGCAATGAGGCTGGATGGTAGGTGTCTTGTTTGGTGAATGAATATTTCACATGCTTTAGGGTATAGAGGACACCTCTTCCATGCCTCCTTCATTTGCATATGTAAACTTGTGCTAAAAATTGGAGTAATAGATGTAATCTGCAGAGATGTTCCTCTCTTATTTTAACGCTTGAGATTGCCCTGTTGTTCCGCCTGGGTTTATTTCCACGTGGGATGCTGCTGCCCCCTGGTGGTGAAGCCTCCTCCTGTCATTCACACAGCACTCCTGAGTTCCATTATTATTCATCCTTTCCTCTTTTCAGTCTTTGCCTCTTAGATTACCTCATTACAGAGGCGGGCAGCACCTGCAGGCTCCTTCTGCAAATGCACAAGTCACATGGCTTTTTATTCTTTGTGTGTATAATGTGTGTGATGTGTGAGCGCAGAAATGTAAATGCCACCATGCACATAAGAAGACAATCTCAGTTGTCCTTGCCTTCCACCTTGAGCTGGGGTCTCTTGCTCACTTTTGTGTACACTGGTCCAGCTGACCCACAGACTTCCAGGGATTCCTCCAAGACTTGGCATTACAGGTGTGCACTACATGTCTGGCTTTATGTGAGCTCTGGGGATCTGAACTCAGATCTCACATTGGAAAAGCTCTACCCACAAATCTACCTCCCCCAGACCGTCTGGCTTTTTATTTAGTATTTATTTTGTTCTGTGGCATTTTATTTTTCTGGAGTGGCTTTAATGAACATAGGCAGACCATAGAGGGCAGTTTCGATTTGCCTTTCCAAAGTCTCTACTCTCAACAACTGGAACATGTAAGAAAGAAATAAGTAAGACTTGAGTAGACCCTGGGCCCCTACAGGTGAGTCCGCTCCTCCTCCCCAAACTGATACTCAAGGGGATGGCAGTCCTTAGCTAAGGGTTTGGATGAACCACAGCCTCAAAGTCTGCTCCTGAGGACCAGGCATGGGATCTGACTAGATGTTCCCACTGTTCTCATTGAACCCTAAAGGCTGCAGTTGGACACAGGAGATGAGAAATGCAAAAACAATGGCTTTGCATCCCAACAAAGTGCAGCTCCCACTGGGCAAAGCTCCCCATGATGACGCAGTTGGGGAGTCTCTTTCCTCTGCATGGCTTTAGTCTATTTCTCCAAGAATTACTCTCCATCCCGGGGGAGGGATGGGGCCAGGGTTTAGTTCAAAAGTTATTGGCTGGAAAACTGGAAAGAAGCCAAGTTCATAACGTCAAGGAAACTGCAAGAGGCAGGATGTGGAAGGTCTGAGTCTGCAAATCATGTGCCTCTATCCCACTCAGACAAACTCGGGACAGTGGTTCTCAGCCTCCTCCAAGCACAAAAGTCTCCCTTTGGGGCAGGGGGCACGCCACAATGTTGAGCCCAAGGCCTGGTCAGTCATAGGCCTGGGGTAGGGCCTGAGAATCCCCTTCTCATGTCCCTGATGGTGATGATACTGCAGACCAGAGACCAAACTCTGAGGTCAGCTGCCATCACTAACCCACCCGTCTTTTACAAAGTAATCTAAAATACAACCTCAAATGCAGATATAAAATCTCTTCATGACCAAAGAATGATCCTAAAGAACTAAGCTGAATGTGAGGAACCACAGAGCAAACCCATCCCAGCAGGGAGTACCAGGGACACCCAACAATGTCTGCACAGGAAAGGCCTGTCTTTTCAGTGGCGATTATAGAATGTTGCTGTTGCTATCATGCACATACTTCTGCATGATGTGTGACTCTGGAATTTTTAAGATGATTTTTAACATGCAGTTTCTAAGAGCTTTCCTTTTTCTTCACCAGGCATCTTTCACATTGTCATAGAAACAGCAGTATCTCTGGCCCTGTGCTCAAAACCATGCTTCCAGACATGTGCATGTACATGTATGCTGTGTTTGCATGCATGTGTGAGCTATATGAGTGCAGGCAATGTGTGTGCATGCATGTGCTGTATGTGTGCATGCACATATTGCTGTACATATATGTGGACATGTGTGTGCATACACATGTGTGTTACAAGTGGGTATAAGCATGCATTGTGTGTGAACACATGCATCCATGTTTTTTATACATCTGTGTTTATATGAACATGCTGTGTGTGCCTGTGGTGTACATGTCACATGCATGTATTGTGTATTCATGTATGTCTATATGTGTCTGTACATATTTTCTTTTTCAAGATGGCTGTGCTTTGGTGGAGGCAATGTCCCTTGGGAGCTGCTGCTTTAGGTAGTAAATATGAGTTAAATTCCCTTAAGTATGTCCCAGGAGCTTAGTTGGGGAGCTTTGTGGCTTGACTTGACTTCTAAGACAAGCATGCTTTACGGAGACGGCACAGGTGCCGTGAGAATGACCATCACCTTAACATCCTTCAGCTTAGTTTTTGTTGTTTTGTTTGTTTGTTTGTTTTTAGCTTGGTTTCCAGAACAATCAGAGCTACATCAGGGTGATGTCATGAGCACTGGTGAGTAAGAAAGCTAAACCATCTGCTGAGCAACAGACATGTCATCTCTCTACTTCTTCAAATGAAATATCAGAATCCAGCTTCCTCCTCCCTGACATTCCCTGCAGTGGTTACCTGTGGCGTCACCAAAACCCACAGTTACGGCCAGTTATGAACCAAGTGACCACTGCCCCTGAGAATGAGCCCACCGTTAGCCCCAGATATACTTCAAGCCCAGACAAGTGTGAGCTCAGATCCACAGCACACCTAAATGGGGTGACTCATGTGGTACAGATGAACATAGCCAGCACTCCAAGTCTTAGCCTTCAGTGGAGCTTCTTATTGAAAAAAAGCAGCCCTCATAGCACTGATGGTAATAAAATCAAAATACTGATCAACTCTGAAAATGCTGAAGATGTCCTAGGTTTATCAAATGCCTAGCCATGGCTTCATTCTTTGTGCTAATTAAATAATCCACCTCATTAATATACAAATTTGCTTTTAAATGGTGAAACTGTATGTTTGCCAAATAATTATTTTAAAATAAGTGTCTTTAAGATTTGTTAGCAGAAAAAGCTCGATATGTTTATTTTATATCTACATATGCAGGTCTGAGTAAAAATTCCTCTGGTGTGATAGGCTTACAGAAGTATCTTTAGCACCACTTCAGAAGTTGTTATAAAATTCATTTAATAATTTGCTAAGAAATTCTAGTCATCGAATCAAACAGCAACTTTTAAAATCAAACACCAGGTCTGTGGAATAGCTCAGTGGGTACAGGCAATTGCCCACAAGCCTCACACACTAAGTTCAATACCTAAATCCTTAAGGTGACAGGAAAAAATGATTTCCTGCAATTGTCCTCTGACTTCCGCATCCGTGCTGTAGCATATGTGTGCTTATACACACACACACAATGTACACACATACACATGCACACACACATGCACACACATACACACACATGCACACACACATACACATACATATATACACGCACATATATACACACACACATAAATAAAAATGTAAAGTCAAACACTGAAACACAATCCAGTCCAAAGATACTAATTCAGTATCGCATCCCAATAAGCAGTGCAGAAAGAGATTAAATTCTTTGTTTTTCATTACTAAATCATTCTGTTTCTTAAAAGGCTGAAACTTATAATACAGGACAGCCTGGAATCTGAGTGAGGTGGTCTGAGAAATATGGTGTAAGAAGATGTCACATTATAAAATGGCCCCCTACACACTTCTGACATTTTATACTCTGCATTCATGATAATACAAGAAAGACAACCCCTCCCAGAAACACCAGTTTGTTGACTATTAGACTGAATTATTTTTGGTTGTACATTCAGAAGCCTTTTACTGTTCTCGAACTTTTTGTGAACCTCACACTCAGTATGCAACCCCATTTGGGATTGCAACTCATTGCTAAGAGTTATAGAGCTGCATGACACCAGTCCAGTCCCCTAGAGGATTCTACCTGTCTGAAGAACTCCGGGAAGTTGAGGATGGGCCCGTTGTGGAAGACAGGATAATAGAAGACATAAGCCAGCAACCACGGGAAGGAATAGGAGGCACGCTGGGAAGGCAGAGGCTGCCGGCACAGCTCCAGACTGAAGCTGGTGTAGAACAGGCAGCGAACAGTGAGCGTGAACTGGAGCAGGTAGTATTCACTTTCGGTCATGTACCACCTCCTCTGAAGAAGCAACAAAGGGAGACAGTCTGTGAGTGAGCAGCAAGGAGGAATCCGAACCCGACCCAGGAGCTGGCTGGGGAACCAAGACTGTGGCTTCCCCCAGGAGAGAGGCAGGGAAGGAGACCTGAGTTCAAAGCAGTCTCAAGTAAATCCCCCTGGCAACCAAAGCAAGCAGTGTGAGCTGTAATGTAGCTGGGTGATAGAGCATGTGCTTTGCTCACCTGGGACCCTAGGTCCAACCCTTGGCACAAAACAAAAAAACTTTATGAAAGTATAAACAAGATTCAGAACCAGGATAGGGTTTTAATTTGGTCCCTAATGGTCTTGGCAGGCTGTACACAAAACTAACTACTCAACAGCCATACAGACTGCCTCTTGACCAATGTCCACCTCCGCCAAACAAATGACTGACAAACAGTTGTGCCTGTCAAGATGCCACCTCACATCACACATCAAGGCTTGTCTGTGATCTTAAAGTAAAACACGGTTTTTATTTTCTATACAAAGTGCTTCTGTGATTAGCTATTTAAGTGGATAATTAATAAGCCTATCCTAACAACTAAGGATAAAAACACTTGTCTGATCATGTAGTCTGAAGTTCTCTGACCTGATTGGGCCCACGGTCTGAAGGAATCTCTCCCATCCGTGGTCCCGCAACTGTTTATAAAATAATTACTCAGAGGCTATATTAATTACAAACTGTTTGACTTAAGGCTCAGGTTCGCTACCAAATAGCTCTTACAGCTTAACCCAAATCCATTTATATTAATCTATGTATTGCCACATGTCTCCATGACTTTACCTGTGTCCCATTACATCTTGCTTTCTGGGCAGTAGCCTGCAGCATCTCTTTGACTCTGCCCTCCTTCCTCTTTATCTCTGCTTGGATTTCCTGCCTGCCTCTAATCTGCCTTGTCATAGGCCAAAACAGCTTCTTTATTAACCAATAGTAATAAAGCATATTCACAGCATACAGAAAGACATCCCACATCATGATCATTGTAGATTGTGTGTCATAAGGAAGGTGAGTAGAAATGGTCCCTAAAAATTATAGAGCACTCAGCAGGCAGATTTAAGCATATAGAGAGGGGAGGACTCTATTTCTATCCCTCTAGTCCATGACATTTGTCATCCTCCATTAACATCTAAACTGGGAGAAAAGGTGACCCTAATTGACCTCACAAGGCTCGGACATGAAATCAAGACTGAAGAACAGATGAGTTTGTGCAATAACCCCATATGGCCACTAGGTAGAGCCCCATGGAGAGCTACTGTTGTTCTGTGAGCAGAGAAACCATCAGTGCCCTGTAATATAGGGTTGCAGCAGGGGGATACTTACCTTAACTTCCTCCACACTTTGCAACCTCAGGGTGGAGAGCAGGAGGAGAGAACACAGCCAGGACAGGAGCATTGACCGGAACTGGGCCACGCAGAAAGCGATGGTGGTGTGGAGAAAGACCATGGCCAGGCCTGGAGCCCCCAGCACACACCAGCAGGCCCACATTCCATACACCATGAAGATCCAGGGTCTGCGCTGTAGAAGGGTGTTCCAAAGAGAAAGACAGGAGGTTAGTTAATGAGTGTGGCTAGGAAAGCATCTGTATGGATAAGGGCAAGCTTTTGTAACCAGTAACCAAACCCTGTTCTCAGTGCCCTGCCAGGTCCACCAGGAATCAAGGAGTCACTCTCCTGCTTCAGAGCATCCTGGACTTGATCTCACAACAGTGAGACACTAAGCTGACTTCTGATCATACATAGGAGGGAACCACCAGCCAGGAAGGCCACATTTCCACACTCTGCAGGCAATGTTCAGAAGCCAGATGAGAATGAGGGTCACGTATGCTTCTGAGGAGCCTTAGAAAAAACTGGGACATCTACAGCAAGGTTTTCTAATGTTTTACACTTAAAATCAAACATCTAATTACATCTTTTTAGAGTATCTGACAGGTGCACTTTCTGCTGAGGACACCTATATGCAGCCCAAGAACTCACTTGAGGATCATGAGGCTTTTATTTTTTCAATTTCTTTTCTTAACTCGACTCTGCAGTCCTTGAGTGTGAACTTTTTAGATGAAAGTGTAGCCCAGACGAAGCCAAAAGGTGGGACACCCTTAGCATACTATTTACAGTCAAATTTATGTCACAGAAAAATCGCAGCTTGTCAACTTTTTGGAATGTCAACATCTCTAACTTATTGATATGTTAGTCCCGTTTTGATCCAGATATTATTTTGCTTAGTTACCAAGTAACTTATTTGTTCCACTGATTAACCAAACAGTGGGTTAACATATCTTTGCAGCCATGGTCCCTCTTCCTGTGTCCAGGTACTTAATCCTTATTTTAAACCTGCAGTAGGTCTGGGGAGATGGCTGCATGGGCAAAGCCTTGGCTGTGAAAGCATAAAGACCTGAGTTCAGATCCTGTAAGGAGGTGAGAGCAGAGGCAGGAGAATGCCTAGAAGGCAGCAAGGAACAAAAGACCCTGCTCCAGTGGGACCTGAGGTCCAACACTGAAGGTTGTCCTCTCACTTTTTTATTTATTTATTTATTTATTTATTTATTTATTTATTTATTTATGTATTATACATAGTGTTCTGTTTGCATGTACACTGGTGTGCCAGAAGAGGGCGCCAGATCTCATCACAGATGGTTGTGAGCCACCTTGTGGTTGCTGGAAATTGAACTGAGGCCCTGTGTGTGTGTGTGTGTGTGTGTGTGTGTGTGTGTGTGTGTGTGTGTGTGATATATATAACTGTAATAAAGGGCTGACAAAATGGTTCAGTGAGTAAAACTGCTTGTTACCAGCATTGGAAGCCTTGTGATGTGAGTTTAATCCCCCTTTGAAGGTGAAATGGAAAGAACCAACTCCACAAAGGTGTCCTCTGACCACACATGCCCCCATACACAACATAAACATACATAATAAGAAGGCTGCAATGAAGAGATGTGTATCTCAGTAGGAGAGAGCTTCCCTGGCATATGCCAGGCCTTTGGTATGATCCTTAGCTCCACCAAAAATAAAAGGAAAAAAATCAGTAAGTTTTTATTTTACGTATACAGTGTTTTATCTGCATGTATATATGTACACCGTGTGCAGTGCTCACAGGAGATGGTTGTGAGCTACCATGGAGTGCTGAGAACTGAACCTGGGTCCTCTTAACTACAAAGCCATCTCTCTAGCCCCCAGGGTTTTAATATGAAGCAGCCATGTGTCAGCGTAATCTAATGTCTGAAGCTTTGTGTCACCATGCACATCTGCATGATCTTCAGCAAGTTACATATGCTCTTTGGCTCCGTTTCTTCTAATATAAATCTGGAGCGGCAGCTATTTCACAAGGTCACCATGAGTATAATGGAACTGTGTGTAAGCCATACTTAGTATACACATGCAAAGCAAGGGCTTCTCCTGAGCTAAGTCAACAGTTTAGCTGATAGAGTGCTTGCCTATCGTACATGAGGCACTGTGTTCTAGACCCAGCACTTTACAAAATGGATGTAGTGACACATAGCTGTAATTCTGGTTCTCCTAGGGAGAGACACAGATTATGTAGTGAGATTGAAGCTAGCCTGGGCTATAGGAGACACTGCCTCAAAAAAAAAAAAAAAAAAAAGTACAATGTTTTAAGTGCGATGATACGTTTTGAATGTTGGATTTCCAGAAATTTTTCAAAACTGAAGAGTCTGATGACTGAACTTAGATTTTCTGAGGGAAAGGGTGATCTGGGTCTGGCCACCAGGGCCTTCCCAGCTCCTCAGAAGACAGAACAGAAAGATCACAAATTGAAGACCTGTCTGGGTAATTTAGTGAGACCCTGTCTAAAAACAAAACATAGAAACAGGACTGAACGCATAGCTTACTGGCATAAGGATTGCCTGACACACTGACTGATCAGAGGTTCAGTCCCCAGTATGGCCAGAGACAGAGACAGAGAGGACCGGACGCAGGGCAGGCCTGGAGTATAGCTTGCCCAGCTCATTCTAAGTGTCAGCCCCACTAATCTCTCTCCCACACACTCGTATTCCACAGACCTATATTCCAGCTCCAAATGCCTGAAATGTGAGACTAAGTCAGCCACTTTTGCGTTCCAAGAAAACCAGAGAAATGTGAAGTTCATTTTTACGGTTTTTTCCATCCTGCTAACCACAGAAAACAGCCACATAAATTCGCTTCAAACTTTCCTTAACTCTCCCACCTCTGGGCAGAGTCCAATTTCCAGAAATGAGGTTGCCAAAGACTAACTTAGCACTAACAAGGGGGAGGGGGAGGCCTTTTCAACACAACCTACAGCATGTGCTGTGGAGACTGTGCACGCATGTCTACACAAGCATGCATACACAATCACACTTTCAGTAAGTGCTATTTGATCTGCTTGGGAAAAGCCTGTTTGCTCAGCTTCATTGGGAACTCACCACAGACAGAAGCTGCTCCAACTTGGAGCTGAAAGAACCTTCAGAAATACTTAACAGCATGGTGAAAACCAGCTATGCTCCTGGGTGTCTGTGATGGATTTGACAGCAGCCACAACAGCCATTTTGTGTGCAGACGGATGTACCCCACACCCCTCATGTAAGCAGACGACATGGGCTGCTGTCCTGAGATGGCATGGGAAACACTCTTCTGCTGATCTCAGACTCTCCAATTATTTTTATACAATCATAATGCTTTCCACTGCACACATCCTAAGGATGCCCAAGGATGATTAACAGATCATCGTACTGTGCAGAACTGATGTGTGAACCAAAATGCCACTAAAATACTCGTGTTCAAAGTTAAAATGTTAAAATAACATCAGAATCCCCACCCAGCCCAAATATTATTAAAACTCAGATACACCATGGCCAGCCCTTAACTAATACCAGGGTGGCAGGAAGCGAGGACACTGCCATCTCCACAGTCCCCTTCACACAGGCTGAGCTCTGGAATTAGTGGTACAGAGAAGGATCAGAGACACCAGAGTGGCAGGTCCATAAGCAGAGGCCTAGGTAACCCTCTCCTATTATCCCCACTCTGGTGGTGCTTATGTATGATTCAAGCACTTCTCTACCTCCTGGATACGTAAGTATAAAACCCATCACATGAACCAAAACAGAACTGTTTTAACTTTTCAAAAATAAATAAATAACACACATCATGGTTTACCCCAAAATAATGTTTCTAACTTGTCACTAAATGACCCAGAAAGTTCTTTCCTAAGTTCTTGGGGGGTCTGAACAGATCCACAGGGATTTGATCACATACATACTCTATATCAGTCACAGGTTTCTTTAAAATGTCAATTTACTTTTATGTGTATAAATCTCTGCCTCCATGTATGTCCGTGTGCCATGTACATGCCTAGTGCCTGAAGAGGCCAGAAGACTGTGTTGAATCCCCTGGAAGTGGAGTTACAGATAGTTGTGGATGCTGGCAACTGAACGTAAGTCCTCTGTAAGAGCAGCAAGTGCTCTTAACCACTGATGCAGCTCCCTGACTGAGGTTAAGCCCCACTGTCTTAGGGTTTCTATTGCTGTGATGAAACACCATGTCCAAAGTAACTTGGGGAGGGAAGGGTTTATTCAGCTTGCACTCCCACATCACCATTCATCACTGAAAGAAGTCAAAACAGGAACTCAAAGAAAGGAGGAACCTAGAAGCAGGAGCTGATGCAGAGGCCATGGAAGAGTGCTGCTTACTGGCTTGCTCCTCATGGCTTGCTCAGAGTGCTTTCTTAAAGATTCTAGAACCACCAGCCCAGGGATAGCACCATCCACAATGGGCTGGGCCCTAGTCACAAATTAAGAAAATGTCCTACAGGCTTGTGTACAGCCTGATCTTGTGGATATCTTTCTTAATTGAAGCTCTCTCATCTCACATGACGTTTAGCTGTGTCAAACTGACATAAAACCATCCAGCACACCATCTAGAAGAGTCGAAATGCCCAGTCCATTCACATGAGACTCAAGTGAAAAATGTGATTGGTAATAATTGCTCTCTAGAAAAGAAGGCACAAGAATTCACACCTTTCCCTAAGCTTCTATTATCCCCACACGCCCCCACCAGAGCTCCACACACCCAGGTCTGGGCTTCTGTACCTCTAAGCTGACACCCACCTACTTATCAACCCAGGAAAGTGAGGAAGAAGAAAAATCAATCTCAATATTGAGCTAGAATGAATGTTCCTAATTTAGAACTTTGAATTTTAAGCAAATACAATTTTATACACTTTTTCTTCTGTGTATGTATGTGTGTGCATACATGTTTGTGGGTTTACATGTGTGTGTATTCATGTGTTTGGGAACCAGAGGTCATTCTTGGTTGTGTCATTCCTTAGGTGCCATATGCCGTAGTTTATTTTTATTATTTTATATCATTTATTATTAGTGTGAGTGTGTGCACACGCAGGTATATTCATGCTGGGATGCATGTGTGGAGATGAGAAGTACCTTATGAGGATTAGTGTCCTCCTTCTACCCTGTGGATCTCAGGGATCAAGCTCAGGTCATCAGATTGGAGGCAAGCACCTTAATGGCTGAGACATCTCACTGAATCACAACTTACTTTTTGAAACAGGGGCCTCCCATTGGCCTTGAGCCTGACAGTGAGTCCAGAAAAACCCCCGTCTCCCTCACCCACCATATCCAGACTTTTTATGTAAGTTCTGTAAGACAAACCCAGGTCCTCTGGCAGGCCACATAAGTACTTTACTTACTGAGCTGTCTCAGCAGGCTCACAATGTTCTTTTTCTAATTGGAATTTTTATTGAGATGGTTGCAGATTCCTGTGCAGTCATAAGAAATAACAAACACGGATCCCAAAATTAACCTTTTGCAAAACTAAAGAATATCATCATAACCGTGACATGGAGATCACTACAATCCACCATACTTACTGATTCCTCCAGTTATTTTTTCTGTTTTCTACACAATTCTACTAGATTCAGTGTCCACAACAGCCAACACCTAGAACAGCCTTGGGATCCATACCCACTTCATATTTACCATCCCCATCTCCCACCCACTGATCACTTCTCTATTTCCAAAATTCTCCATTTCAAAGAAATCATACCACGTGCACCAGACAGTCAGCTAAGCTGCGGTGCCCATCACTGCTCTTGTTTGTTTTTGCAGAGTTTCCCATAGTATGGACAGCCATGGTTTGCTTAACCGTGTCCCAGCTAAAGGACATCTCTGATGTTTGCAAGTTAGCATTATTTCAAATAAATCTGATAACCACATCTCTGCAGGTTTTTGATGTTGAAAATGATGTCTCGTTTCCCAGGAATGAATGCATGTCTGAGCATGGGCTGGCTTAGACAGCTTGCCAATTACATGTCTCACACCACAAACAGCTTCCTGGTCTGCCATTGGTCATTACCAACAGGGATGCATGTGTGAGCCTGACATTCCACACCCCACAAGCATATGTGCCATTTCCATGTTTCAGCAGAGCCTTTCTGGAAAGTACACAGTGCTGCCTCATTGTGCTCCAGTAATGGGAATAAGAACCTGATCAATGTAACTCTTGGTTAGATGGGCTGAGAGAACTCTGTGCAAACAAACGTTGAGCCCACTTAGTCTCTGGATTCCAAGTCTTACAGTTTTTGATAGGTGAGAAGTAAGACAGGAGAAAAATTCAAAAATCCAAGATGCTACAAAAAAACAAAAACAGGATTTTCTTAACAACAGAGCTAAAGCAAGACTGAGAACACCATGGCCTTTTGGAGGGGACATAGTGTACATCACAGAGAAATGGCCCACCTCTCACAATGGAACATGACCAGTTTTCCAGTTGGTAGTCTTCACGGGTAAGCTAAAAATCATTTCTTGCTCATATTGCAGGAATGTAAAATCAGAATTCAGCCTGGTACTTATCTCAGCCAAATACTAAATGGCAGAATAAATGATTGGGTGGGTGAAAGGGAAGTATGAATACATGGAGGATACGTAAATATTGGGGGGTGAAATCAGTGGGTGGGAGGGTGGATGGGTAGATATGATTGCGTACATAGATGTATGGATGAGTAGAAAGGGGTGGGTAAGTGAGTACATTGGGGTGCACAGACAAAGTGTGTAGATGGATAAAAATGCTTGGGGTGGGAAAGGGGTGTGGGGATTGGCAGGTGAATGGATGGATGAACAGTTGTAGATGGATGGATGGGTGGATGTGAAAAACAGATAAATGAGTGAATGATATGGATAGGTAGGTGGTAGTTGGTAGATGGATGAATAAATAGGGTAGACAGCTGAATGAAATGGATAAAATGGCTGAGTGGATGAATGGTGAGTGAGTGAATCAATGAATGCATGAGTGGATAGACAGGTGAGTGATGGAGAAGTGTCTGCATGAAGAGAAATGAATGTGCTGGTATACAGATGGGTAGATGTGTAAGCTTCCACAGGTCTTCAGATTTAACTTGACAGAAAACAAAATCAGCATCAAAGTGTTGGGCTTTGATCCACTAATGTGAAAGTCTACCATCTTCCATGTTTCAGATTCCACTCCTTAGAAAGGGCTTTCTTCCCTGCTAGTGCAGACGAAGGCGCCACTTCACAGTTCATGACCGACCACCTGCTTCCACTCACACCCGCCAGTCCACAGCAGCCTGGCACCAGCCTCAGAAAGGACGCCTCTAACAGAAAGTACTGTCTGTCACTCCTATTATACCAGGTATGACACTAACCTAGAACACTAACCAACCATTAAACTACGTCCAGGCGAGAATCAGCCTATGACAAAGCCAGTTACTCTCCTCTTTTGAAACCCATATCCTTCAAACCTTCCCAGGAGTCAGAACCCAGCTTAGAAGACCTACCCTGGCAATGGCCCTTCTCACGCCATGCTGTGTTTCCTCTAGGCATCTGTGCTGCAGGTATCAAGCGGTAACCAAATGCTACTGGTGCCTTTCTTAGCTTATGTCTGTATTGGAGATCGAGAGCTCAAAGCTTTGGTCAGCACTCTCACTGGCAACAATCATACTACATCTGCCAAGAAACCACTCAATGAGACATTGTTTGGGAAATAAAGAAAGGAACATGGTTTGTTACATTTTCTTTCAATTGAAGTAAGTACTGAAATAAATACATCTTACATTTGAAAAAGTATATTCATATATGAAGTCTCCCCCAAATAAGAAAAAGCAGTCTACTCCAAGTCCAGACAGTATATCCCACCCAGCTCTTCATGGGAGTAAAGGACAGTGGGGCCTTATCCAGAGAATGTCATCTCATTAGACAGGCATTAATGGAGGGAGTGAAGCAGGTTCCAGGAAAAATATCAGAGCAAGAGGTTCTAACTGTGTGTAGATCTAATACTCCTCAGAGAGAGACTGCTCATCCCATGAAGAAGACCAGGTTCCTCAGCCCTGTGCACACCCGGCAGTGAGGATCTGAGCCATGGGGCCACGACCATTCTCCAGTCAGACCACAATAACAAAAGCACAGAGCCCCACAGCAGGCCAGCTTTCTCCTAGCTCCTGCAGGGTCATTTTAGTTCTGAGGGCAGAGAACACAGCGTCTCGGGTGGTGGGAAGCCACAGAGGCATGAGAGAATAGAAACAACTGTGACCTGCCCCCACGAAGTCCAATCATAACAGACCCACAGCCAGAGCTGAGCCATTACTCAGTCTCCTTAGGTCTCCTCAGAGAGCTTGGAGGAAACGCAGAGAGAGGCTGACCTGGAGGAAAGGCATTTAATCCCGGCCAAGGAACTCAAGGGACAGCTTTATTACTTTATTATTTTACATGACCAGAGGAAGAGAAGAGGGAGAAGGAGGAGGGGCAGGAGGAGGGAAACTATGCTCCTGGAAGTAGCCTTGCCCTCATTAGGAGGTGGAGGCCATCCTGGATGGAGAGTGGGAAGCATTCTTCAGGAGTCAGGGCTGTGACCAGAAGCCAACTGATGCCTGTTACCCCTCCCCCGACTGTGCGGCCCAGGCTTAGAGATGCCCCAGGGTACAGAGAAGTAGATGCAGACGCAGCCCAAATCTTCCCCCCTGAAAAAGCACCAAAACCAATGAAGGCCATGAGGAACACTTGGTCCAGGTGGTAAGAGGCTAGGACTCATGAGGCCAAAGTTGTGGTCAATGGACAAAGAAGCACTGTGGCCCAGACGCAAGCAGGTCTGCTAGCCAGCTGCCTCACAGGCCAGCCTTGGTCACACAAGGGTGAGACACACAGGGGAATGACTCATCTCTCACGCTGCCTCCTCCTCAGCACAGAGTAAGATGTGTTCTCCAGTCAGCCTGCCCAGCCAGACTTGACAGCACCACACAGGAAGCTGAACAAGGCAGCTCCATTTCCCAGGCCAGAACTGCAAAGCCACCTCCTGGGAGATCTGAGGACACAGGCTCAGAGGCCGGAAGGGATTTACATCGACAGACTTAAAGGTTGCACATACTCTGTGAACCACTCCAAATGCAACTTCTACAGCGTGGATTCAACCAGCCTTGACTACAATGATATTAATATTAAAAATAAATGCATACATTTTCCTTGTTGTTACTCCCTATATAACAGAGTATCACAGCTATTTGGCTTAGTACAATATGTACTAAAAATTATAAGCAAAATGTTCTGGTTATCGGCAAATGCCACGCCATTTTATATCAGGGCCTTGGGGGCCCGTGAGAGCGCTTAGCGCATAAAGGTGCCTGATACCATGTCTGACAACCTGGGTTTGACCTCCTGGTCCCACATCATGAAAAAAGAGAATTGACCACAGCAAATTGTCCTGTAATGCACACACACACACACACACACACACACACAGAGAGAGAGAGAGAGAGAGAGAGAGAGAGAGAGAGAGAGAGAGAGAGAATTGTTTTAATTGATATCAGATACTCAGGTATCTGTGAATTTTGACATATTTAAAGCTTCCTGGAAGCAATTGTCTACTGGACCCCCAAGATTCATAGCAACACTGCCTCAGAAGAAAAGCCTAAAATGAAAACTTCAGGTAAAATAAGACCCACACTGGGGACTAACTGTCCAACACATGAACCTTTGGGTTCACAGGTACATGCAGACCACAGCAGCTGTCTTGTTTCACAGTGCACACAGAGTGCACCTGTCAGCACCCACATTTCCGAGTCTCCTGTGTACGGAATCATATCTGGTGTGTTTCTCTACAATAGTTCACCATCACCAGCCACAAGTTCACTGGTGCTGATAACAGCAGCTATAATCTGCTCTATTTCATGAGATGGTCCTCTATGGTTCATGCCTTTCACCCTGATGGACACTGGGTTTGCATCTAGCATTTCCTCTCCAGAGTGCATGTCAGGAACCTCACTGCTGTGTGTGTGAATGCCACTGGTTTTACCATGATCCACTGCAGGGGACCCACATGAACTCCCTCCCCGGGGAGCTTCAGTAGTCAGTGCTTGGTTTCTTCATGCAATTCTCGTTTATTTTTGCAAAATTGTAAAGCATGAATTGATAACTTTGTGGCTGTTTTAAGATGTATTTTTTAAGCTAGGTGATGATGGCACACACCTTTAACCTCAACACTTGGGAGGCAGAGGCAGGTGGATTTATGGGAGTTTGAGACCAGCCTGGTCTACAGAATGATTTTCAGGACATCCAGGACAACAGAGAAAAGCACTATCTCAAAAAATATGAATTTGTTAAATTATTAATGAGGTTTAACTTTCCCCCAAGCTTAAGAATAGTAAGTCATTTACTTATGAGTAGAAAAGCTTTATGTTCGAAGTAAAATCTTGAACTGTGGAGATGGGGGGAGGGCTCGGTGGTTGAGCACTGGCTGCTCTTGCAAAGGACCAGGTTCACTTTCCAGCACCCATAGCATAGCTCCAGCTACAGGGAATACAATTCCCTCTTCTAGATCCACTTGTACCAGGCATGTACATGGCGCACATACATACATGCAGGCAAACACATATACATAATACATAATATTTTAATTTCACTCAGTTTGGGGGGTTAATTAACTAATTTTACATGTATGAGTTTTGTGCCTGGATGTCTGTGCATGCCATTTGTATCTGGTGATGGAGAAGTCCAGAAAAGGCATTGGATCCTCCGAGACTGGAGTTATAGACAGTTGTGAGCTACTATGTGGTTGCTGGAAATTAAACCCAGATCCTCTGGAAGAGTACTGGGTGCTATTAACTGATAAGCTATCTCTCCAGCCCCGGAAAAAAAAAAAAAGCAAAAGAAAACAAAAATTAATGAGAAACTTCTAAAAATATTGAAAATTGAAAAAGTAAACAGAAATTTGAGAAATTTATAATGATTTATCAATAATAAATAAACACTAGCTAGTGAAAGCTTAGGCAGATGCGCTCATCACCACCTTGGAGCAACAAACAGAATCCCAGTGTATTATTTATCATTTGATCCAATCTAAAGTTCTATGAAACTTTTTAACATAATCAAGTATGGTAGAATCTAACACTTTAGTTTTGCCACAGCAGAAGGCAAATGACCACTGAGGTTCAAAAGTAATCAGTAGCATTAAAAAGAGCATATTTGCTACTGAATAGCCCATCTTCTCAAAAGAATTAGAAAGCTCCAGCTTTCCCGAAGAAGATGATGTTCAGTGCACACCTCTAACCAACCAGTGACCACCAGCCTGATCCTCAGGCTCAGTGCTAGTCCCTTCCTGGGCCTTCAGGGCCTTTGGCTCTCAATGCTATCACCTCCTTGAGTCTCTCAAGGAAAGGGAGCTAGCCTCCTGAGTTGGTCTAGATCAGTCTGGTTGGGTCTGGGTCTCTCTTGCAGATTTTCAAACACAAGTTCATTCTTCACATCAGAGACTGGTAACCAGAAGCCTCTAACAGCAAGTCCTGGGCAAAGCTAGGCAGTCCTAGGTGACAGGGTGAGTCTTCCTGGCAGTTTCCTGGGCTCCCTGGTAGCTAGATAGCCCTGAAAAAACTGCCACAATCCAGCCTCCTGTGAAACCTCTTTCCAAATATCTACTCTGAAGATTCCCTGTCCCAGGCTGACTCAGGAACAAACTGCCAAAGGAATCCAGCACAAAATGACTGTAGCTACCACACTACTCAATAGTAAAGTGTGTGTGTGAGGTGGGTTGGGGGGGGTCAAAGTCGATCTTTCCTCAGGAGCCATCATCTTGTTTTTTAATACAGTGTCTCACATTGGCTTGGAGCTTGCTACATTGACCTAGCTGGCTGCCAGTAACTTCCTGGGACCCGCCTACCTCCAGCCCCTCAGTGCTGATATTTCAAGGGGATCAAATTCAAGCTATTGTGCTTATACAGCAAGTATGCCACTGACAGAATTCCTTCCATACCTCCCAAACTCTATTGCTACTTTTTAAAAGATTTATTGTTATTCTACATGTATGGATTTTGACCTATGTGTTCACATGTACAGCCAGATAAAAGCAATTGATCCCCTGGAACTGGAGTTACAGACGATTGTTGTCTTAGTCAGGGTTTCTATTGCTGAGATGAAACACCATGAACAAGGCCCTTGGAGAGGACAGGTTTGTTTGGCTTACACTCCCAGATGATGGTCCATCACTGAAGAAAATCAAAAGAGGAATGCAAACAGGCAAGAACCTGGCAATAGGAGCTGATGCAGAGGCCATGGAGGGGAGCTGCTTACTGGCTTGCCTCCCATGGCTTGCTCAGTCTGCTTTCTTATAGAATCTAGAACCACCAGCCCAGGGATGGCACCACCCACAGTGGCTGGGCCCTCCCCCATTGATCACTAATTAAGGAAATACCTTACAGTCAGATCTTCTAGAGGCATTTTCTCAGCTGAGGCTCCCTCCTCTCAGATGACTCTAGTCTGTGCCAAGTTGACATAATTAGCCAGCACAATTGAGACACCACCATGTGGGTGCTGGGAATAGAACCCGGGTCCTCTGGAAAAGCAGCCAGTGCTCTTAACTGCTGAGCCATCTCTCCAGGCCCATTTGTCTCCACTTCTTAACAATATCTTTCCCTCCCTCCCTTCAGAACTGTAAGCCAGGCCACATATATTCTCCCAGGCAAGCAAGTCTTCCCTAGAGCACTCCATAGGAAGATCTTAGTGAGCACCAGCTGAGTTAGTTTGCTCTGAAACCTTTGCATGTGATGATTTTAGAAGATAATCTGGAAGAGGTCAGCGCAGGGTGAGATGGGAAGACTTCTTCAAATGAAGTGTCATTTTGGCTAATACTGTTTCCGGGCTTCCCCACTGATACCCGTCTCCTGATTCACAGCTCAGACCTCTTCATCAAACCCAAAGGAGAAAAAAAAAAAGCTCAAAAGCAAATGACATGTGTCTTCGTACCTTCTTTGCAAACAGTGTGGCCAACTGAGACACAATCACATGGCCAAGGAAGAGCCAAACCAGGCTCCGCTTCCCCCATTCCAGCCAGAAGAACCACTCAAAGTCAGTTGGGTCCTAGGAGGGAAAAACAAGAGATGGTATTACCAGAGGGATTGTAGTGTGTGTGTGTGTGTGTGACCTAGAGACAAGGCATTACCAGAGGGACTGTAGTGTGTGTGTGTGTGTGTGTGTGTGTGTGTGTGTGTGACCTAGAGACAAGGCATTACCAGAGGGACCGTAACGTGTGTGTGACCTGAAGAGATGGCCACTGGGAGTCTAGATTCTGTCAGAAGGCATTTACCCTCTTAGAACTCCATCCTCCCCACCCACCCTGACCTGTGCCCCCCCATCCTAGTCTCCCGGCAATTCTCCAGGTGTATCTTTCAGAGTCTTCATGGACACTGGTCCCCAAGGATGGAACTCTGTGTTGTTAGCCCATTTTGTAGAAGGTAACACAGACTAATTAATGGGTTTCAACTCATGTATCCAAGGTCACATGACAATAATCAATGAGGTCCGATGCTGTGGTTGTCACCTTTCTGTCGCTGTAGACAGCAGTAGACGGACAGGCATGTGCTGGGGCAGTATCTGGGAGCTCACATTTTTTTTCTAATTTTTTTATTATTATATTTTTTATTTTTAAAATTTTTTCCCATATCCACCACTATTTCCCCTCCTACGCTTCTCCCAGTCCTTCCCCAGCCTCTCCTTTCCCGGCCCCAGTTCACTCCCAGGAGAGGGTAAGGAATGCCAAGGTGAGTCAATTCGGTCTATCCAGCTGAGGTAGGCCTGAGTCCCTCCCCCAAGTATCAAGGCTGAGAAAGGTGTTCCCCCATAAGGCATGGGCTCCAAGAAGCCAGTTTATGCCTTGATAGAGTTTGGTCCAAGTGCAAGAGGCTCCACAAACTGCTCACCCCTGTCAACTGTCATCTGTATTCAGAGTCAAGATCTGTTCCATGGAGATTCATCAGCTGTCATTTCGGAATCTTGGAGCTCCCAACAGCCTGCTCCATGGATGCCCCTTTCATGATCCCAACCCCTCTGCTCATGCACTCTCTCCTCCCTCTCTTCAGCTGAACTAGTAGCTCAACTGGGTATTTAGCTGTGGACCTCTGCATCTGCCTCCATCAGCAGCTGAATGAAGGTTCTATGATGGCAATTAGGGTGGTCATTTATGATAATAAGGAAAGGCTAGTTTAGGCACCCTTTCCTCTATTGCTTGGGGCTCTCAAATTTGCATGGATCTGGAGAGTATCATCGTGAGTGAGGTAACACAGACCCAGCAAGATAGACATGGTATGCACTCACTCATAAGTGGATTTTAGACAGAAAGCAAAGGATAATCAGGCTACAATCCACAACCTGGCCCCCAGCAGCTACAATCCACAACCTGGCCCCCAGCAGCTACAATCCACAACCTGGCCCCCAGCAGCTACAATCCACAACCTGGCCCCCAGCAGCTACAATCCACAACCTGGCCCCCAGCAGCTAGGTAAGAGGAGGAAGGTAAGAGAGACATCCAGGGATCCCCCTGGGAAGAGGAGGTAGAGGTCCCCTGAGAAAGGTGTGATCATGTGGTGGGGGAAGGAGCAAGGGGAGGTGAGAAGAGAACAGGAGAGAGTGGGATGGTTGGGGGGTGGGGAATGAGACAGCACACAAGAGCAAAGAACTGGAGACCCTGATGATGGCAGCCATTGTGGGATTAGAGAGAAGCCTGGTGCTAGGGAAACACCAAGAATCCAGAGAGCTTGCATCTTGATCCACAAGCACAGGGGAGAGAGTGTTAATAGGGAATGGTGACTTCAAAGCCAGTCCCAATGACACATTCCCTCCAACAAGCCCATACCTCATAATCCTTCCCAAACATTGCAACCATCTGGATGCCAAGTATTCAAATATATGACCTCAGGGGGCCATTTTCATTCATACCACTACTGATGTCAAGACACTCTCTCACTACCAAGAAAGATGTAAATTAGACACTAGTACATTGGCATAGGATCAGCTGTACTAACTCTTACTTTTTATAGTCGGAATGATAATTGGATGAGGAAATGAACTAAATCCATATCAGCTTGTAATAAAAGAATAATGATGGTATGTGCCCACTCCTTTCCCCTGGAGCAGCTCCTGTAAGACAAACACTCTTACCGTGTCTGTGAGGCATCCCCTGGGGCAGGGGAGAGGACATGAGAAAATGCTGCCTGAGGAGTTCCAAAGATGGCCCCAAAAGCAAAGCTGAACACAGAGAGACTGGCTGTCCACAACAGACGGCATGCTGAGTGGTCAACTCAGCACCACACTATGGTCAACACTTCTTCTTCATCTTGAGTAGATGGGAGAGGGGCCTTCCCATGCCTGCTAAGGGTGAGCATCCTCCTTATCTTTACAGGAGGATTCAATGGCCCACTTGAGTGGAAATGGAAGGGGGAAATTTTTAACCACACCTGAAATGTAAGAGGCAATTTCCTGTCTTTCATTAAAATAAAGCATATGTGTGCTGGTCAGGGTCTTGTCAATTTGACACAGCTAAAAACACTGTAGAAGAGAGAACCTTAACTGAGAAAATGCCTCAATGAGACCAGTCTGAAGGCAAGTACGTAGGGCATTATTTTAATTAGTAATTGTTGGGGGAGGGTCCAGCCCATTGTAGGTGGGACCATCCCTGGGCAGATGGCCCTGGATTCTATAAGAAAGCAGGCTGATCAAGCCAAGAGAGCATGTCAGTAAGCAGCACCCTTCATGGCTTCTGTACCAGCTCCTGACTCCAGGTTCTTCTCTCAGTAATGGAGCATTAAGCTGAAATAAATCCTTTCCTCCCCAAGTTGCTTTTGGTCAGTATTTTATCACGTCAATAGAAATTTAACTGTGATAATTTGCTTCTCAAGACTGAATTCCCAAATAAGACCACACATGCATCAAAAAGCTCAGAGTTGTGTTAGCTAGAGCACAGTATTCAGTTATGTCCTCTTCGGGGATGGATAATCCTCATCATCAAGGTGAGTGGACTTGGAATCACCTGGGAGATACACCTCTGCCTCTGCTTGTAAGGCTTCTCCCAGAAATATTTAACCAAGGAGGAAAGAACCACTCTAAAAATGAATGGGACTGTTCCTCGTGGTTAGGTTCCCAGGTTGAGCACAGCACTGGTCTTCATTCTTCCTAGTACAGATGTAATGTGACCTGCCACCTCACATTCCTGTCACCATACCTTCTCTGCCATGATAGACTGTGCCTGAAAATGCACAAAATAATTTCCCTTCATTAAGTAGTCTTTCTTAGGTATTTAATCAGAGCAACAAGAAAAGTAACCACTGTGCATGCTAATAACTGCGAGTCCCATGCACACCCTATCCTGTGTTAATACACTTTATTCTGTTATATTTACTAAAAGTCACACTCAGGGCCAATAAGCCTGTGATAGATAAAAGTGCTTCCACACAAGCATGATGTCCTGAGTTTGGTCCTCAGAACCCATATGAAAAGCCAGACATGGTGATAAGCATTTGTAATCCCAGCACTTCCAGGGCGAGGCAGATTGCCAGGACAAGGTACAGAACAGTATCTTCTACATATGACAGAGAGCTGCACACACGGTCACGTGAGCAAGATCTGCACAGTGACAACACCAGCTGACATCCCTCTAGAAGGGGGGAAATCCCAAAAGCCTTCATCCATATGTGAAGAGCTCCAGGCATGCAATTCTTCTCCAGAGATGGGTTAGCCAATCCCAAGTGGTCAGCCCTAAATATAACTACAAGCAGCACTAGATGGACTCAGAGGTTGTATTTACACCACACACACACACACACACACACACACACACACACACAATTAAAGAAGAGGTCACAAAGCTGAGAGGAAGTGAGTGGAGGGGCAGAATGGAAGGAGTTGGAGGGAGACAGAGAGAGAGAGAGAGAGAGAGCGAGGGGCATAAACAATGTAAATATGGTACTCATGCATGAAATTCTCAAAAACTAAAATAAAAAAATTAGTATGAAAAAAAAAAACATGGCCCTAGTCTCTCTAACAAATGAAAACTTTTCCAAATTTCAGTCTTGGGGAGAAACCTAAACAACACAAGGTAAAGCAAAGAGTTCATTAGTGATGGGGTTAGGCTTTTTGTCCTAAGTTTAGGGGTTCTACATCATTAACCTACGAGAGCTTCCAAGTGCTGGGACTTTTTTCTTTGCTTCTTGTAAATAAATATTTTCCGAACTGGCATCATGGTGAATGCACACAGTGATAGCATTTCACTCGAGAAGTGAAAGTTAGGATGTAAGAGTTCAAAGGTCATCCTCAGAGCCATGCTGTGTTCCACACAAGTCTGGGCTACAGGAGCCCTTGCCCCAAAAGACAGTGAGATGGCCCAGGGAGTAAAGATGCTTGCCCAGCCTGGTGATTTGAATGAGTCCCCGGGGACCCAGATGACAGAAGAAGACAATCAACTTTGCCAGTTGTTCCCTGTGCATAGAATGTGTGTGTACACATACACATGCACCATGTAAATAAATAAATATATGTATTGTTTCTGAAAGAAGTCATGGCAGAGGAGTGTGTGTGTGTGTGTGTGTGTGTGTGTGTATGTGTGTGTGTGTGTGGTTTGTTTTTACCAGCTCATAGTTCCATATGTCTCTGGCAGGTGTTTCCATCACCACTCAGCTCTCTGTAGTACAACACCATGCCTTGGATTAAAAAGTGAAAAACCACATTTCCCAGAATGCCTTGCTGCTTGTTCCTTTGTCTTCTGATGAATAATGGACAATGACTGAAAGTGCTGAGAGGGACATAATGATGGCTGTGAGACGCTTCTGAAGGAAGAGTGGCAGAAGCCCCTCTGCTGAACACTACAGGCCCCATCACCTGAGGCATGCCGCTTCCCAACTGGTTGCTTCTCTTCAATGTATTCACAGCACAGGTTCCCAAGCCGGAAGCTGACCAAAGGAGCAAACTTAGCTCTACTGCCTATAAATCTGCAGACAAGACCACAAAGGGGAAGGAGAGTCCCACAGGTGACCTTGGACTCACCCTTCATCCAGCAGCTACTGAAAGACATTTCTTTCAACAGCTGCTTTGCTATTTTTAGAATGACTCAAACCAAGTCATTTTAGCATCACAGTTTCCAGAATTTACAGTCACTCCCCCCTGAAGAAAAGATGCTCTCACTGAACCTTCTTGTCTATGACGATAAGTCTCTGCACCACCCACAAGGCTGGCAAGGAAAGCCAGCTTAAGCAGCACTATGTTGAACACACTCCACCACCTCAGCTTGCCCTCGTGGTTCAGGGAAAATAGCCAAGGAAGATGAGCATCCTCACAAGAGGGATCCACTGACTCCGGGGGTAAAGAGCCTCCTGTGCAAACACATTGGCCTGCATTTGATCCCCAGAACCCACAGGTGTGGTGGCTTGAATGTGACCCCAATACTGGGGAAGCAGAGACAGGAGAATCCCTGGGGCTCACTGGCTAAGTAACCTGTCTCAAAAACACAAAGTGGACCGTAACTGACTAAGACTCTCAATCTTGACCGCTGGCCTCTATGAGCATGAGTATGCATGCGCATACAAGCAAATACACAAAAGAAGTAATCACATCTGAAGGACCCAACTGTTGTAAATAACTTTCTTTAATATCTTCACCCCAACTCCCTACCTATGCCCCCAACACCCTCTGGTTACAGATCTCCACCCACCAAGCTCCTACACTCTGGTTATACTAGGCACATACCTACTTGGCCTAACATGGATAGATATACTCCTCACTTTGTATGCTCCATAGCCTTCCCTTTGTTCTAGAAGGTAACTGAGAGATCTATATTAGTTACTGTACCAAAATCTTAAAAGCTGAGTGCTTTATAAAGAAAAGAGGTTTCTTTAGTTTCTAGCTCAGAGATTCAGGGTCCTGGCACCTGCTATCATAAGAACCTTGTGGTAGATGGTAGGTAGGAGCATGTGTGACTGGGGAGGTCACATGACAAAGCTAGATGCCAGAGAGACAGACCCCTTCCCAGGACACTTCTGTCCTGTTTCTCTCCTGCTGTGATGAACCAACCAGAAGAAAGGTTTTATTTTATCTTTCTGTCATTAAGAGAAACTACGGCAGGAAGAGAAATGCCACTAACTGGCTTGAACCAGACTCACAGTTAGGATTCTTATACAGCTCAGGCCCACAGGCCTACAGATGGCACCACATGGGAGCCTTCCTAACAATTAGCAATCAAGAAAATGACTCACAGATCTAGAAAGTTCCCCAACTGAGACACCCTCATATAACTCTTAACTGTGTCTAATTTGCTCCTGAAAAGCCCCAATCTTTTTCTTTCTTTTCTTTTTTTAATGTGTTTAGCATTCATATATGTCTATATAGCTAAAGAGACCAGAAGAGGGTGTTGGATACCCTGGAACTGGAGCAGCAAATGATGTGAGTCACCTCTGCAAGAGCAGCCAGTGCTCTTAACTGCTGAGTCTTCCCTCCAGGCCCAAAGCCTCTCTCTCAATGGTTCAGTCACCCTCAACAATGAGAACCAAATGTCCAACAGCTTCCTGCCATAGCCAAACCATAGCAAGACCAAATGTCTAAAACAAAAGAAAATACTAAATTCTAACATGAGCTCAGAATCACAGACATGCATGCACACACTCACTGAGTGTGCATACACTCACACAGTATGCATACACTCACACACACACACACACACTCACACACACACACACACACACCTTGCCACTGACCATAATTTCTCCAGGCATTTGGAGAGAACTGTAAGTCATGAACAAGGCTGACCTAAAAATTGAGAATCATGACTCAAAATATGTAATTTAAGACAGCTGTGGTAGTGATGCTTATGATCCCAGCATCTAGGGGAGTAGGGTGGAATATCTGATATTTACAATTTACAATTTAAAACAGTAACAAAATTACAATTATGAAGTGGCAATGAAAATAATTTTATGGTTGAGGTCACCACATCTTGAGGAACTGTATTAAAGGGTGGCAACATTAGGAAGGCTGAGAACCATTGCCCCAGGGTGTACAGGCAAGAGGATCCTAAATTCAAGAACTTCCTCAGCTACATGGCAAACTTGAGGCCAGCCAGGGCTACATGATATCCTGTCTCTAAATAAATAAATATATATATACATATATACATATATATATTATAACACAACAGAACGACTACAGACCATACTACACTAACTCATGCCTCTCGTACAAAATGTGCTGTTGGTCAACACATGTCATAAAGTCAGCTCTCCAGAATATCAGAGAAACGGTGTGTGTCCGTATAACATAGAGAAAATAAACATCTCTAGTCCTCTGGGGACCACAGCCTCTCACTATGGTCCTTACATTCAGAGGATTTGGTGTCTGCTCAGAAAGTCATTCGACCGTCGCAAAAGTAAATTTTAAGCACAGCCTTTAATTCCAGCACTTGGAGGGCTGAGGCAAAAGTACTACCACGAGATTGAGGCCAGCCTGGGCTAGAGAGGAAGTCTGAGTTTGAAGCTAATCTGGGCTATGTAGTTAGACAGTGTCTAGAGGAAAAAGTCAAAACAGCTCTTCAATCTTCTATCTCTATGTGCAGTGGTTACATGATCTGCAGCAATGCATGTATCACGTGATCACACGATTACGTTGTACTCCGCTCACAAAAGTGCCTAAACCATTAGGAAATCTGTGAGGCCTGTGGATCTGACTGGCTTCCTCAGTTTATAGAGTTTTCTATAGAGATGTGAATTCCTCAGTAAGTTTTGTGATTGTTGCAACTTCTTATAGGTGTATAATTACTTCAAAATAAATAGGTTTTATAGAAAAGAATCAGAAATCATACTCAAAGTTTCCATAAACACAATAAATACCAGCAAGTTCCAACACCTGAACCAGTAAATCCAGACCTCCCTCCGCTCCGCCCCCTTACGGTGATTGGCTGTAAACCAGGTATTTGTGAAACCTCAAAGCCCCGTGAGTCAGACTTCTCATTTGCATACCCATAATTCCTTGTACATAACATAACCTTTGAAGTTTAAAATATTACGTATTATTTCACCCAACTACTCTGGCTGAAACAACTTGGTAAATTACTTTCTAGTCAAGGTTATATGAAGTTTTGTGGAGCTTAACAAAAGTCACCGTCGGTGTACTAGGAGTTGCAGTTACTAGTGTACACAACAAAGGGAGCTGTCTGTATACTCTGGTTTCTCTTCAGACCGTATAAATCTTTCGCCTTTTACTAAAGATTTCCGTGGAGAGGAACAAATCTGAGTCTTAACCAATTTTTTGAGGCCTTGTATCTTGCAAGGCTAATAACTTGGTTTAATAAAAGAACTTCAGCGTAAGGTGCTCTTAAGAACCTTCTGGCCTGCAATCTGTATTGCAGGATTCTCTTTCTCTTAACTTTCCACCGGGAGTTGGTGCACACCTTCAGCCAGCATTCAGGAAGCAGCCGGTCTATCTACAGGCTTCTACAACAGCCAGAACTATAGACAAGCTGGGCAGAATGGGGTGTTGTGTGCACACGGGTACACTTTTACAGAAGGACCCAGTTTAGTTTTATGTGGCTTCTTGGGCCTGAGCTAGGTAAAGTGTCTTTACCTACTGAGCCATCTCATCAGCTCTACACTTGGCTCTTTTTCATAGGTTTTAAGGAATCAACTCAGGTTCTCATGCTAGTATAACAAGCACTTTATGGATTGAGTGTTCTCCCCAGCCCATATCTGAATTTTTACAAAAACGTCCAGTGGATAGAACAACAAATTCCAGAAAGCACACCCCACACAGGGTGAGGCAGACACCATCCTGGCATCCAGTGCAGCGCCTCTGTACAGCCAGAGTGGGAGAAGAGCCAGCCTGGTGAGTGGGGATGGGAATCGGTGCTGCCAAGTCTAGAATCTAAAGCCTGCTTCTGCACAGGGCTCAGGACAGAGCAGGTGGCACCACTCTGGAAATGACTGCCTCCAAACACTTTTCCGGGAAATAGGAGATTCAGAAGATGACTGGCATTTTATGCCCCCAAACCAGCCCAGGAGAGCAGTTGGTCTCAGGACGGGAACACTACATACATCGAATAAATGTGAAGAAGTGCCTGGTGACATTCTTTAAACACTTTAGTGTTTTCAGTTTAGTTGAGTACTTTGAACACTTAAACACTGGCAACAGAAAAAGGAACACGTTATTCAGATGGGTGTTTGACTCGAATCCCACCATTAACTTGCCCTGAGCCTCCCATTCAAGTCAACATTGACAGCGGGGTCCTGTTAGGGAAGAAGGTGGTGGTGGTTTGGATAAGAACGGCCTCAATCAGCATTTATATCTGAAAGGTTAGTCATCAGGGAGTGGTGCTACATGAGAAGGATTAGGGGGCGTGGCCTCATTGGGGGAAGCATGTCACTGGGGCCAAGCTTTGAGGTTTCAAAAGCCCCTGGCCAAGCACTCTTTCTGCTTGTAGATCAGGATGTAGACCTCTCAGGTCCTTCTCCAGTACTATGTCTGCTTGCATGCTGCCATGCTCCCCGCCATGATAATGAACTAACCTCTGAACCTGTAAGCAAGCCCCTAATTAAATACCTTTCTTTATAAGAATTGTTTTGGTCATGGTGTCTCTTCACAGCAGTAGAACAGTGACTGAGAGAGAAATTCTGGTGGGAGCAAAGAGGGAACCCACCATCCCTCCAGTGGAAGATGAGGAGCTGGTACCCAAGCACTTCAGAAAAGAAGAACGTGACACAAGTCTGAGGCCTTCTCCACCTTCTCAACAGAAAAGGCACACAGCTCCAGATTGCCACCAAGCACTCTTCCAACACACAAAGCAAGGCAAAAGACACTGGCATATTTAACATCAGAAGGCTGGTCAGTATCCAAACCGTACCTTCTTCAAATCTCCAAATATAGTGTCCGTCTCCAGCTCAAATTCTTGGTCCAGATCATCTTCATGCTCTAATAAAGAAAGAAAGAAAGAAAGAAAGAGAGAGAGAGAGAGAGAGAGGGAGGGAGGGAGGGAGAGAGAGAGGGGGAAGGAAGGAAGGAAGGAAGGAAGGAAAAAAAAAACTTTGTTATTCACATTTTAACTAAATTGGGTCTAGATAGCACAAGCACCTAAAGAAGTTTAAATACGTTCTGCAAACCCAGCAGCAGGCTGTCCTGCTACCTCCCTATAATTCCTACCCTATGCTTTAACCTAAGTCCCAGGGAATGGAAGGCATGGCTCACAGAAATGTCCCTCTCACCTCAGATAAAGGCCACAAAGGGAGAGAGAGATCATGGGAGAAAAGTGCTCAACATGGGGAGTCAGGGAAGGCTGCAAGGCCTGGCTGTACATAAACAGGCTGTTCAAAGAGCGGGGTGTGCGCTCCCCGTAGGCAAAGTGTCCTCACAGAGGCCTGTGGTTTGTCACTCCTCGGGGACAGATACTCAGTGGCAGGTCCACAGCATCTGTTCCTTCTTGGGCAACTTAGTTTTGCAGCTGTGAGCTTTGAGATAATTGTACACTGGGGAATGGCTGTCTGAGTCTGTAATCCCAACACTTGAGAGGCTGGCTGTACAGGTATGAAATATTTTTACATAGACCATAACTCAAAACTGGCATGGCATTACAGCATTATATGATAGGAGCTAACAAGGTGTTATAAAATAGAATCCTGTCAGGACAGTAAGCATGCTTATATGTAACCAGTACAGTACGACTGCTATGTACACATACAGCATAATCACGTATACAACAAAACTGAGACCTTATCCCCAAACAACAACAACAGAAAAGGGAGAAGGTGTTTTTCTTAAGGCTGAAGAGTGTCCTTCATTGTAACAGCAAAGCCTGAGATGTCACTCTGAGCTTCGCACTAAAAACGACCCCCCCACCTCAGCCTCCTGAGTGTTGGCATCGCAGAGGTGAGCCGCCATCCAGACAGACTAAAATTAGCTAAAGCTCACAGCCACAAATGGAGCTGCTCAATAAAGAACAGATGCTGAAAACCTGCTGCAAGACGTCTGCCCACTAAAAGCAGCAGCCTCAGGACACTGGGAGGACATCTTGCCTGCAGGAGGCCCACACCTCACTCCTGACAGCCTGTTTCTCTGACCCAAATGCAGTTTAACAAGTGGAAACTATGAAAGAACTGAAGAGCCTCTGTCTGGACCTGCTCCCATGCCCTAAAAATGGAGCCTGGGGCGTCCCCACACCAACACCACCAGGGACCACGCCTGGAAAATCTCCCACACCACTAGGAACAAAGTCTGGAAGCCCCTCATGCCACTAGGGAGTAAGCCTGGGAACCAACAGAGACCAAACCTGGAAATCCACTGCATCACTGAGGACAGAGCCTGGGTGCTCCCCATTCCACTGGGGACCCGCATTCAAGACAACTCTCTGCTAAGGTTCAGTTCCATTTCCAAAAACACAGCCTGAGGACATTAGAAACAGAACAATTTCCACCCAAGGGCTGTGCTTATCAATCAGCTATTTATTTGCTCCCCTCACAAAAGGCTACATCAGATTCTCATTCACCTACTAAAGTAGAGATTTGCTTTTTAATCACCGCCACTGAGCTGTCTCGTGTAAGACATTTACTAACTACCACTAACTTTCCACTGTCACCCTACAAATTCTATAGCAGTTCTGGGGTAGGATCCTTAGGTAGGATCATTTTATACACACACACACACACACACACACACACACACACACACACACACGCACGCACGCACGCACGCACGCACGCACGCACACCCAGCATGCCCTGCTGTTTCTGTGATTTCAAAAACTCCAAGCAGCTCTCACTGAACACGGCAGACTGTGGCAATAAATGGGAACATTCACGGGAACAGGAAAGATGGGCTTCTAGGGAAAGAACTTAATAGCAAGCCACACTCAAATATTCATAAGCAGCTATGATATGGTAGAGACATACATGATAAGAAATGGGTTTTCCACCTCCTGCCCTTGCTGGGGAAGAGATAAACTGATGGAGAGAAGAGTTAGTGACTGGGAGGGGCGGGCGGGGGAAGGGAACCTGAACAAAGGGATACATGGATAAAAAATATTACTTTTTTCATGATAATAAAAAAAGACAAAAAGAAAAAAGAAATGGATTTTCCACAACTTAAAGCCCAGGGTTTCTGCCCTCCCCAAGTTCCCTCTCAGAGAATGAGAATGTGACTCTCAAATACCCCAATAAAAATAAATGAGATTTGTAAATAGAATGCAAAATAGCAAACTGCAGAAAGACCCTCAATAAGGCCACTCCCCCCAAACTCTGAACTCTTTAGGCCAATTGCTAATGGAGCCCGACTGGGGGAAGACACAAATTGCTGATTGTGGGCAGGGACAGGACCAAGAAGCTGGGCCCCTGAAACTAAAGGTTGCCCCTGTGAGGCCTTTCTGTGAGGTTTATTACAAGTTCTCAGTAGACAGGCTGGAGAGATGACATCATCAGTAAAGTGCTTGCTAAACAAGTGTCAAGACCTGAGTTCAAATCCTGGGACCCAGGAAAAGCCTGGCTCAGTGGTGCACACTGTAAACGCAACACTGGAGAGGTGGGCACAGGCTGCAGAGCAGTCAGCTTAGCTTAATCACCAAGCTCCAGGTTCAGTGATTGACACTGTCTCAAAATAATAAGGTGTATAACAAGTGAGGAAGAAACTCTACACTATTTGCTATTTTCTCAATCACTATAATACTGTGCTGAGCATAAAGTCCCCTGACCATCATGTACTTTAAAAACCAGAATCAATAAAGAAGGAGACACCAAAGCAGGCCTGGAAAGGACTAGGCTAAGAGATCTGGCATCTCTCTAGGAAAATAAATCATGAGTGATAAGGGCAAGGTCAAGTGCATGAGGAGGTTGCCATCTAGCACACTAGGAGCCTTGACTGTCACTGTGAGAACAATGGGAAACATGCTGTCAGTCCTTGGCAAACTACACAGCAAAGCACTTAAGTCCTATCATTGGGCTCTATAAACAAAGGCCCCTTGGTGGTCCCACCCAACCTCAGCAAGATTCCACAGCAAGGTCACCTTTTCAAGGACTAGACCCTTTGCCTTTTCCCCTCACCATGAGCTCTCAAGAGTCACTAGGCTGATTGCATAAAAATTCTCTAATCATAGCAGGAAGTAATCGCCTCCTCACCCAGCCCTTCTCCTGTGAGAGACTGGTGCATTGCATGAACCCTATACAAGAAAAGGTGCACTGACAGGACTGTGTGTGCTCCCATAGACTGAGATCAAGGAGAAGTGAAAGCATGGGGCTTTGTGTTTGAATACAACTGTATCCTTCTCTGGAGACAGCTGCTACATAAAAACAAAGAAATTGGAGGTGGCAAGTCAAACAGAAACTTGGCACCATGAAAATGGCTCTGCAGATCCCCGGATGTTACCATTTGTTTAAAGAGGTATTAGCAACAGATTATAGACCAGTAAAGAAAGGAAAACAGGGTGGCTAGAGAGATGGTTCAGAGGTTAAGAGCACCGACTGTTCTTCCGGAGGTCCTGAGTTCAATTCCCAGCAACCACATGGTGGCTCGGCTCACAACCATCTGTGATGACATCTGGTACCCTCTTCTGTATACGGTATACATGATAAATAAATAAATCTTTTAAAGAAAAAGAAAGGAAAACAGGCAACGTGGAAACTCAAACCAACAGAAAACATAATTCCATTTATGCAAATGTCAGTCAGAGGCCATTTCTACAGAAGGACATGCTTGGAGAATGAGGGGTCAGCAGGATCCAACTTGGCTACTGTTCATTAGAAAATGATTGTCACAAGAAACAGAAAAGCTGCTAAGTTTAGCTAAGTCCAAACTCTGTTCTTTGAGAAAGAAAATAAACCTGCTAAAGGGATAAATCTGAGCATTTTCTTAAGATGGGAAATGAAGTGTGTGCAGTATGAGAACAATCTAAGAAAATGACACATGACTGCAGTGACACATTTGAAAAGCTCTGCAACCTGGAAGGATATTATCATCAAGCTGCCTTCAAAAGAAGAATGGAAACATGCCAAAACCCAGAACTTCGAAACTTTTCAATCAATCTATTTTGGCGGAGATGTGGGCCTTGGCAAGCTGAGAAGAGTGTGAAAGCAAGTGGACAGAGATTTCAGGTACTAGTTACAGTGGTTCACAGGGAAGGGAGGCACCCATTGGACACAATGCCATGTCAAACTCTCCAAGGTCAAAACTGCAGTTGGACCAGGCACACTCAGAAACTGACTCTTATTCCAGCTTTGAGAATAGTGGGCATCCAGAACACCATGGCCAGGGTGGATATACACCAGAAGTCAGGTCTTTTCTGAAAACTTGATTCCCTTAAAATAAAAAGCATCATCAGGTTGAAAAAGAAACCCCTCTGTTGTCTGATGTGGTGCCTCAAATGTATACAATTCATACAATTCAACACTTACTTTTGGCAGCTTTCTATCATGGATTTGTTTAAGCATAAGTATGTGTGTGCATGCTCATGTGTATAAGTGTGCATGTGTGTACGAATGGTCAGAGGACTCTCAACCTTGGCTAATGTCTCTCGAGAACACTGTTCACCATGAGACGAGGGCTCTCACAGGCCAAGACTTTGTCAAACAGGCTAGACTAAGTGGCCTGCAAGCCCTGGAGACCAGCCTATATCTCAACAGCTCTGAGATTACAACCCACACCATCACCTTCAGCTTTTTTTTAGGGTCTCTGGTGTCTGGACACTGGACTAATATCCTCCACTGAGTCATCTCCTAAGACTGTTAACTTTATTTTAAATGCTGGTTTGGATGTATGATTATTTTGTCTGAATGTATATAGGTGCACTGTATATGTGCAGGGCCTACAGCAGTCTAGACAGGACATCAGATCCCATGAAAGTGGAGTTACAGATGGCTGGGAGCTGCCATGTGGTGCTAGAAACTGAATCTTCGTCCTTTGCAAGGGCAGAAAAAGATCTTAACCATGGAATCATCTGTTTAGCCCCAGGACTACCAATTTTTGAAAAAGAATTAGAAAGATTTTCTAAAATGACTTTAAATGAATTAAATAAGACTGTAGAATATTTCAGTACAAGTATAAGCCACCTGAGGACTTCTGAGGCTGCAACTGTAACAGGAAACAGCAACTCTGCTGTTCTAGATGCCATAGTGCAGAAGCAAGGCATCTCTGTTACATGCAGTCGTGTTAGCAGAGTCAAATCAGTGGCATCGAAACAGTTCAGTAAATTGTTAGAATATAAAACAGATAAACCTATGTAAATATCTTTACTATGGATATAATACAGATATAATCAAATAAAAAATATAATTGGAAAACCACCCAATCATGAAAGGAAAATGATCCAGGACGTGTTATTAATAGGAATTTCAGGGTGGTGGCAGTTTTGGCACATGCCTTTAATTCCAGCACTTAAGAGGGAGAGGCAGGCAGATCTCTGTGAGTTTGAGGCCAGCCTGGTCTACAGAGTGATTTCTAGGCCAAGGCTACACAAAGAAACCCTATCTTTAAAAAACCAAAAAGAATTTTTGAAGGAGCTGCTATAAAAACAAAGAGTGAGCCCACAGGAAGAAAACTGAAGCCCATGAGGAAGCACATGTTACAGAAGACCAAACACTGACAAGTGAGTGCAGTGTGACCCTGAACGGGGTAAGAGAATCTTGACAACTTCAAATCTGTCCCTGGAAAAGGTAGACCAGTTAGAGGAGCTAAGAAAGACATGAGCAGAAGGAACAACACAGGTATGCATGTGGTTGTGGGGAGGGGCTTCTCTCAGAGACGTAAATACAGAACAGAAGCCTCTAAATAGTGCATGAGGGCGCAGGGATGATTGACAGGTCAGTGAAATGCACAGGTATCACTCTGCAGGTCAAACATTATCCAGACCATGTGGTGAGATATTATATATTTAATAAAAATAGTCTGGAATATCAGAGGGCAGGGCCATCTCTCCAGCCTTTTTGATTTTGTTTTGTTTTTTCCAGACAGAGTTTTCTGTGTAACAATCCTGGCTGTCCTGGAACTTGCTTTGTAGACCAGACTGGCCTCAAACTTACAGAGATCCTCCTGCTTCTGCCTCCATGTGCTGGGACTAACGGCATGTGCCACTACTGCCTGGCTTTTAGACCTTGAACTCACAGAGATCCAAACAGATCTCTGTCTCCTGTGTGGTAGCATTAAGGATGTGGGTCACCAGTGCCTGACCTTCATGGCTTGGCTGTGGGTGGCTCCATCACCACAAGACCATGTTCCAGTCCAATGGGTGCTGTGAGACTATACTCTGGTCCATTGTAAATATTTGTTACTTCTATTGGTTTAATAAAATGTTGATTGGTCAAGTAACTAGACAGGCAGTAGAGGTGGGACAACCAGACAAGGAGACCTCTGGGAAACAGAAGAGTAAAGAGAAATGACAGTGGGGTAAATAGGAAGTGGGATGAGAATGCTGCACTGGGCAAAGAGGTACCACGCCATGTGGCTAAACATAAATAGAATCCTGGGTTAGTTTAAGAGTAAAAGCTAGCAAGCAATAAGCCTGAGTCATAGACCAACCAGCTGGTAATTAATATAAGCCTTTGTGTGATTATTTGGGACAAAGTAGCTGTGGGCAGGTTCAGACCTTGAGGCTAGGCCAAGAAAGAAACTTCCAGAAAGTACAAACAGGGAATTGTTAATGGTGTTCAGTGGACTGTTTATAGGGAGGGCTAGCTTGTCTTATGCATCCTCTCCCAAGCACATCTGAGATGATGACTGACTTGCAGGGTGCATCATGGGACACCACTAGGAAATGTTTATTGGTAAACCAACACTATCTATCAAGAAATGAGCCTTTAATCCCAGCACTTAGAAGACAAAGACAGGGAGACCTCTGTGAGATCAAGGCCACCCTGGTGTACATTCCAGGCTAGCAAAAACTACTTAATGAGATCTTGTGTAATAAGAATAAAATAAAAGAACCAGACATAGTAGTCCACACCAGTAATCCCAGAACTTGGGCAGATGGGGAGTGAGGGTGAAACAGGAGGATTTTCAGAGTTCAAAGCCAGCCCGGGCTATATAGAAAAACCCTGTCTCAAAACCACAAAACCAGCTGGAGATGCACCTCATTCCATAAACTATTTGCGCAGTACACATGAAGACCTGGGCTCAATCCCTAGAAAAAAATAGAAAGGGTGGTGCATACCTGTGACCCCAGCACTTAGGAAGTAGAGACAGGAGAATCAGGAGCTCAAGATCATACATAGAAAGTTTGGGGCTATTCGGGGCTATGGAAGACTTTGCTTTCAACAAACAAAAATATTGTTTTAGATTTTTAAAGTGTGTGTGTGTGTGTGTGTGTGTGTGTGTGTGTGTGTGTGTGTGTGTGTAACTACATGAGCTTATGTGCACCATGAGCATGTAGGTGCCCTTGGATCCCTGGAACTGGAGTTACAAGCAGCTACAAGCCACTCAAGGTGGGTGCTGGGAACCAAGCCAGGGTCTTCTGACAGAGCTGTAAACATTCTTAACCACTGAGGCATGGCACCAGCCATTACTTTTTTAAAACCTGCAAAACAGTGTAGTTTCACTTTCTAATTTCTGCTCCGCAAACCTCCTGGGAAAAGCAGTCAGACACAATACAAAGATACAAACACATTTCTAATGAAACAAATGAGCCAAAACCTCCAATCCGAGAAGAAGGCCGACACAAAAGAAACAAAGTATCCAAGAAACAGGGGAGACGGAAACAACACATTCAAAAATCGATGCACTGGAAAGCCGGGAGGAGGAACGGAGTGATCTAACCGGCAGGGCACTCCGCCATAGCTGATCAGAGAAAGAATAAGACAATGGGGGGGGGTGGCAAAACAGAACAAGAAGGAAGAGAGAGAGAAGACAGAAATAAAAATATACAGTAAGGGGGAGGTAACAGTAAAAGTCAAAATTTTAAATTCACAGAGAAGGAAAGGATAAACAAAACATCTGCACTGCACAGTATCCTAAACTGATGCAGTGCATAGAACAGACAAATTCCTAGAGCACTGCAGTCAACATGGACACAGAACCAGAAAGCCTAATTATGAAGAGCAGGAAATACAGGCAGAAAAGGAGGGATGGCCTGCCTGTCCAGTGCTTTGACAGGTGGCGCCTTCATCACCGACAGTTGTCACTAATGACCACTCTGGTCTTCAGAAAGGCTTACATTAATCTGATTCAGCCACAAAAGCAGATGGTCTGTTTTAGAAAAGAGCATTGATGCAACAAGGCTCATTAATCAATCCTTAGGATCAAGATAGGCCAGGCATGGCGCAGCACAGAGATGAGGCAGAAACATCACAGTAAGACTCTGTCCAAAAATGAAGCAAAATTTGAGGTGCATGATAGGGAATATCTTTTCTTGCATTCCAGTTAAGTGCTCCCACCTCTCCCGAAAGGCTGAACACAGGCAGTTCCTTACAAAACTCAAACACACTTGACACAGGACCAGCAATGGCAATGGTTAGTACACAAGTGAGATAAGAACCCATCAATATAAAACCTGCACACCACTGTTTATAGTGGCTTCGTGTGCAGCTGACAACACTTGGAAGTAACTACAGTGTTCTTCAGTGGATAATTCAAATGCAGTATGTCCAGACAGTAGAATACTGTTCAGTGCCCAAAGGAAGTGAGTTGTAACCTAACGCCCGGGTTTGATTCCCAGCAATGCATGAACTGGGCATGATAGCCCACAGCTCTGATCTCAACATTCAGGTAGCAGAAACAAGAGGATCAAAAATTCAAGGTCATCCTCAACTACATAAAAAGTTCAAAGCCAGTCTAATGCTGCATGAGACCTGCCTGTCTCCAGAAAGAGAGAAGAAAGGAAAAGAGAGAAAGAAATGAGCTACTGAGCTGTGACTGCATTTAAGGCCCCTCAATGCTTATCCCTAGATAAAAGAAACCATGCTAAAAGAAACTCTAAACCATGGAACTCTAGCAATATGACATTCTTTGAAAAGCATACCATGGGAATGTAAAAAAAAGACCAGAGGTTTGGTGGGGATGAGTTGGCAGGACAGAACATTTTTGATGGGACAAACTGTTGTGTCACCTTCTCATGATGGACATATGTCACTACACTTCTCAAATCCACAAAATACACAATACCTGAGTTGCAGCTCTGATGTAAATGGAAGACACTGGCCAACAATGCTGGGCCAAATAGATCCAACTGGACAAATGCACCCCTGTGGTACTGGACATTGACAGCAAAGGCCACATACTAGAACTAGGGCATTTGGAATTCTGTACATGCTGCTCAGCTTTACTGCTTATCTGAAACTACTACAAAACAAAAACTTTCCAAAAGGGAAATTTTTCACACAATAGTGAGTTATAAAAAAAATGGCAGTTATTATTTTTAAATCACAAAACTTCAAGATAGCAAAAGACAAGTAAGACAGCCAACTATGGAAGTGACTGACTCACGAATAAAATGCAACCATCTAGGGAAGACACCAGTTCACTCATAAAGTCTCTCTTTGCTTTCTTCTGCTCCAACAGAGCGCCTTAGTGTGCTGGATAAATGGATCCCTACCAAGACAACCCCTCCAAGCTTGTCCCTGTGCTAATGAGGCCCAGGGCTGATGCTAGTGAACAGTATGTGAACAAACGTAATGGAAGAAACCTTTGGGTCATGCTTTTGAAAAGAGAGGGTAACTTCACTTGTCCATCTTTTCTGTGGTGCACAATGCAAACATAAGAGCTGCAGCCACAGCAGTGACCTCACATGAGGCTGGGCCACCTCTAAGGACAGCAGAGTGACTGGCAGAGGAACAGGCATCTCATACTGACTAGACTCTGAGTAACTCAAAAGGCTTGCTTATTTTGGGTGTGTTATTGCTGCTGCCAAGCCTGGCTTCTGAGTGACACTCCATTCACTGTGCTTAGCTAAAGAGTTTGTGAGCCACGGGAAAAAGGCCCCAGAATGAAGCCATACTTGGAACTCTTTCTACACTGCCTCTAAAAGCTCAAGGCTCTAGGAAAGAATGAAGCAACTTGGACAGTCTATCAAAGAGCAGTTCTGAACTCCCTGGAATGGCCACCATGAAAACAAACAGCAAAGTCGACCCTGGTGAGCTATAGGGATGGGATAGGCTGACCAGAGCCTATTTGCTATTTTATTATGTTCCTGGGATTGAACCTGGGACCTGGTAAATGCTAAGCATACCACTGAACTACAACCCAATTCTAAGTGACCTTTTCAACTATCCCCATATTCCAATGCCTTCAACAAAAAACCCAAAAGCTACAGAGGTTGCTCAGTGGTTAACAGCACTGGCTGCTCTTCCAGAGGACCTGGGTTCAATTCTTAGCACCCATATGACAGTTCACAACCATTAATAACTCCAGTTCCAGGGGATCCAAAGCATTCTTCTGGCCTCTAATGGTACCAAGCATGTTGTGGGCAAAATATTCATACACATAACATAAAATTTTAAAAGTATATTGTAAAGACAGAGCACAAATCTTTTAGTGGATTTAACAGCTGTCACGCCTCTTCTTCAAGCTGAGGTCAGGTCTCCCCATGACCTACCACTCTGCATCTTAGTTCTGCTGTGTTCTCTCTCATTTCAATGGCAGATCCAAGCTTATCTACAGCCTACAACCTGCCTCTGTCCACAAGTC
Source organism: Sigmodon hispidus (assembly GCA_004025045.1). Taxonomy (NCBI): domain Eukaryota; kingdom Metazoa; phylum Chordata; class Mammalia; order Rodentia; family Cricetidae; genus Sigmodon; species Sigmodon hispidus. The sequence continues at coordinate 62,402 of PVIH01012482.1, forward strand.
CTCAGCATTCTTTGCTGCCTGGCTAGCTTCTAATCCCCCCTTTTAAAATTAGATTTATTATTATTATTATCATTACTATACTTGTGTATGTATATGCATGTGTGCATTTTATGGGGGCACATGGATGTCAAGAGACAACTGTCGGGCATCAGCTCTCTCTCCCTCTGCCTTTCTGTGAGATCTGGGGACCGAGCCCAGGTGGCTAGCCATGCTAGGCATGTGCTTTGCCCACAGAGCCATCTCTGTAGCCCAGTTCCCTTTCCTCCTAAAGACTAGCTCAGCAGCCCTGTGTGGTGCTCACATCTGTAATCACCTTACTCAGGAGATCAAAGCAGGAAGACTGCTGTGAGTTCAAAGCCACCCTGGGCTACCAAAGGATTTCACAACCTGTGTGAATAACTTAGCAAGATCCTATCTTAAAATTAAAAGCAGGTGCTCTCTGCAGCGTCCCAGTGCACTCTGGAGCAGGGGCAGCTGAACTCTGCACCTGGCCACACCCGCAGCTCCTGCTGCTCAGGGAATCTACTAGGAGCCCTACTGCGACCCTGAACTGAGTGAACTGAGCAAACTAACTGCAGGGGTCTCTGAGGGGCGGATTCGAACCCTGACCAGAGGACCTGTGCTCTCTGCGGCGTCCCAGCGCACTCTGGAGCAGGGGCAGCTGAACTCTGCACCTGGCCACACCCACAGCTCCTGCTGCTGCTGAGGGTATCTGCAAGGATCCCTACCGCGACCCCGAAGAACTGAGTGAACTGAGCAAACTAACTGCAGGGGTCTCTGAGGGGCGGATTCGAACCCTGACCAGAGGTGAGGAGGGCTCGGCGGGCCTCAGCGCCTGTATCCTGGCCTGGGAGGGAGAGTTGACCTCACACTGCTTCCGGTTCCGCCACCGGGACCTGTGCTCTCTGCGGCGTCCCAGCGCACTCTGGAGCAGGGGCA